>VZTO01004591.1:13092-46886 GCA_013400615.1 Syrrhaptes paradoxus | reverse complement strand
AGACCACAAGAAAGACACTGTGCTTCTCCACTGGAAGGAAAAAAAAAGATAGTTTCAAGGTACATAGCAAAATGCCCACTAAGATCACTAATGTAATAGCATATGTCAGCCAGAGAATAGAATAGTTATAGGGCTCAGTCCTCAAATTTATTCCAGTTGTTTTGCCCTATTTAATAGCAAAAAACAGCAAAGATTTTTGCTTAAATTTAATTTGAAGGCATTCTGTATGTAGGAGAAATCTTGGATGACTTAAGTCCAGGAACATGTGAATGTCATGGTAGTTTAAGACTCTTTTCTCCTTCTCCTCTGTCATTCTGGACCAAGTATAATCCAGACATATTGGAAGATCTAGTCCACATGTGAAGATAAGGTCCATCATGAACTAAACTGGTTCCATAGTATCGTCTCAACCCTCATAATATAACATTATATTATATAATATCTTATGCATAATACATAAATATACAAAAATATACAATATTTTTTCCATTAGAGCCTCAGTTTCCTTTACTCTTTTTTGCGTGTCCCTTGGTCTAACATCCATGAGGTCCCAGCTTACTTCCTTCCCTGCATGAACTTTAAATCTCGTCTCTGCTGTAGGCTTTACCCTGATTTCCCACTCACTTTGCTGCTGTATAATTAAAAAAACAGATTCTACCTCTTTCACTCTCACCACCCTCCTAATCTAATGCCCTGGTATTATTCTCATAACAGCGTGTAGACATGTGAACTGATCTGCCTCCCATCTTGTCATCTTCTCTTACATATCCGACCCAGTTCCCAGGATCTGATTTTGTACAACTATGAACATTTATTCTTGAAAATTGATCACTGGCCCAGAGGCTAAATGTTTGTTATCTGGAAAAAAAAGAGATGACATTACAATTATTCTTATTTTAACTCCTGAAAAGGGCAAGAAGTCCTACTACATTATCAGTGAAAGGAATAAGGGTGGCTCAAGAGGGTCTTGGCAGGTTCATAAAGTCACAGCATTTGAAAGCAAAGTCCACATCTGATCACCTATCAACAATTTATCAATAGCTCAGTGATTAAAAACAAAGCCCTTTCACTTCATTAAACACATTCAGTGCCGTTTGCTCTGCATTCCAAATGGCTGAACTGATGTTCCAATGCAGCCTATTTTTAGTAATTCTGATTAGTTCATTATTTGGGAAAAGCTACTGAGTGTGTATCTGTCACAGAGATCTCATTCTTCACGTGGATCCAAAAGAAGAGCAGTGTTTCATATAGGTCTTAAGAATTGGTTTGGATGTGGGTTCAACCTGTGTCCCTGCTGTGGTGCAGGTCAGTGAAGTGATGGCCATGGAGCCTTCCTCTCCTGGAGTCCTTTCCTTTGTTTTTATTATGAGGAAGAAGCCATGTAACATATTGCACCTTTTCCCAAGAAAACTAAGATCAAAAATGACAGAAAACTAGCAGTCTCAGTGAGAATTAAACAAGATACTCAAAATAAGTGATCTCTTGGGTGTCTGAGTAAATTACCACCTCCAGATCAGATTTTATTTATTTTCAGAACAAACTACTTCTTTGCTGGTAAATCCTGCAGTTTTGTCATGAATCCAATGAATTTTCACTGGTAAGTGACAACCCTAGAGACGGAAATGGCCGTGTCTCCCCAGGGCATATACCACATGGGCAAAAGCATTCCAGCATTGCCTCTTCAGCAAGCTTCAGCCCTCATGTGAAAGGACAGGATCTGCAGGTCACATGGAGATTAGTCTCTGTGTCCTTCAGCCCTGCCTGCTGAAACTGCAAAGGAGAAATCCATCTGTGATGGCATCTTCTGACTCCAGATTTCTCAAGCACTTGGAGATATGTCTGGGACCGAGCTCCCTTTCAGAAATCCAAATAATACAGTACCCCTCCCATAGGAACAGAATGAGATGTGATAATTCATTCCTTTCAGACCACCTGTGGCTACCATGTACGGGAAAAAACCTCTCCAACCACATAGGCATGCCCATATGGGGATACAGGAATTAGATTTGGATTGAGAGCTGAGAGAGGCTCTTATTATAAGTCTCTATGGCACACTATAATGTGATCTTGCATGGGTCTTGGAATTAGCACACCTGAGTAAGCACTGCATCCTGACAGCTCTCAGACACACTGCTAATTGTCCTGTGCAGAGCACCATGCTTGAGTAGCCATTAGGGCTTGAAATACCTAAGCCAGCTTGGTAGAGTTATTTGGGTATCGCCTTCTGGCACTGCCTGGCACTGGGCAGACATGCCCTGTTCTGCATTCTGCTCTGCCTGGAGAAGGAATTGAAGTCAGTTTTAAGTGTAATACCCTCTTACTGATGTCAAAAGCAACAATGCAGAAAGAAGTTCTACACGTTTGCTGTCCTCTGCTTTGCTGCCTTTCATATGTCATTTGTCATCCTAGATTGTCACTTCTTTGACGTAGGGACAACAGCTTTTGTGTATGCAAGGTGTCTAGCATAAAGGTGTTTCCACCCTACATGAAACATTTTGGTGCAGCCACAATGACACAATGGCAATAAAAGGTGAAATACTCAGAAACCCTCTGCCAAAGAGCAGCAGCCAGAGAGCAGCATTAAGTTTAGGTTCCCCTGCTTTACCAGGGATAATCTGGCCAAGCAGTGGGTTCTTTGCCATGAAAACTGTACCCCAGGCCTCCAGAAGGACAAATTCACATGCTTACAGCTGTGAGACCAGAGGATCAGTGTAGGAGGTGGACATGTCTGCCTTAAGTTGCTTACATAGATAAATTTCTTGGCATCACCAAGTTGGGACAAAAATTTTATACTCCAATTCCTTTGAGTCGTCTTCTCCCCAGCTTTCCTTTGTCAGACTTTACTGCACAGAGCCACAACCACTGGTCACACTTTCCAAACTGCCACAGGTCCACGGTTGGTTGGTTTGTGGGACTGATCCTGCCTTGTCTATGTGTGTCTAAACCCTTCTTTCTCCTGTGGGTTGGAGCAGAGGGGAGACATAGAAAAGTCCTCTAGGGCTGGCAAATACTGGCATCAGACAGGAGAAAATCCACCCCATTCCACAAGGCAGAGAAGATGGATGAGGAGGTCTGTCTCTCCATCCATCAGCTCCAGCTGATATTGCTGCTTCTCTCAGCAATTGTCTCTCTCAGCAGGTCTCTCCTACCTCTGAGTCCCAGGGTTTCTCCTGATTCACCCTCCCCTTTCAGACCATATTTCTCAATTATCTTCTCCCAGCACTCACACTGCATTCCTATTACCACCTCCCCATGCCATGCTGTGGCCAAGTCCTGGGTTCTCTCTTGCCTAGTGTTTCCTTCTGACCAGCTGTGCTTTCCAGCTGCCACAGACTGTTCCAGCCCCAGCCGTCCCTCTGTTTCCAGCATGCAGAGATGCTTTCCTCCACAACTGGGTCAGTCTGCTCCTGGAAGCAACCCATCCCTTCAGTTTCTGCAGAACAGTATAAATCCTCCCTGGCTCTGGTGCCTTTACATCCTCACAGTGCTCTTTCTCGCAGTCTTGCTTCGTTCTTAATGCTTTCCTCCTCACTGTTCCTGTAAATGTGGGCCAAGCTGTAATGATGCGGCACATGAAAAAACACCTTTCTCCTGTGATCTAAGACAGCCCCTGGAATTAATTCCTGGAAAGCCATTCTTGGCCTTTCTGAGTTATGTTTTCCTGTGAACACTTGGACAAAGTGATGACTGAAGAGGAAGAGTGGAGCAATAATTGGGGAAGAGTGGTGCAATGATTAGGTAGTCACCTGAAATTTAGGAAAATTGTCAATCCCGTGTTTTTCCTGTGTTCTGTGCTGCTGTTTGCGCTGCAGTTCCCTCAGCAGGGTAGACATATTAGTTTCTCTGTTGCTCCCTTTCCCAACAGCAAAACAGCCGCACTGCTCTGCTCTTAGCAGTTGCTTCTTCCGAGACTATTGAGTACAGATGCAATGGAGGTGTCTCAGTAGAGGACACTGTGCAAAGTTCAGCTCCAATTAATCTCCAACACCAAGCCTGTTCACAGTTGCTCTGTTACCCCAAATCCCTGCACTTCATGGTAGACCTGGTCATCCTTCCTGGATGACTTCTATTGAACTTTTCTGTGAATTTCTGTGAATTTCCTCTTCCTTGAAAGGAATACATGGCTCCTACTTTTGGAGACACAAGGGGAGCAGGAGAGATTTATACCCCTCCATGATTGGAAGACGTAGAGGTCTAGCCCACTGTGCAATCCCTCCCAGCCTGAAAGATATGAAGGAAGCCAGCCCTGTTTATTTCTTGAGGGAGCAGCTACATGTCTCCACTTCTGTTGTTTTACAGGTCAATTTACAATTTCTCTTTGTGCTGCATACACTGAGGTGATAGGGCTCCAGGCAGGCAAATTACTTGAGGATTATCTGGGACAGAGGCTTCTACACCAAACTGTAGCAGCCCCCACATCGCAAAAGCACACACTGCAGGGCTGTTCTGAAGCACGTTGGAGGGAGCCTGGACATCACTGTTCCTGGATATTTCCTCTCCCCCAGCTGCATTTCCACAGTATGCTGGGGAACTCTGTCTCTCACTCAGTTGTTTCCTCAGGACATAAGCCTCTTTTGCTATCCCCAAAATATGTTAAGCCAGCTCTTCACCCTGCCTACAATGTTCTTACTGTCTGTGGTCAAATATGAAATCCTGAACCCAGGGAAACCATTCATCTTCTGGTCATGTCATTTGGTAAAGCTTCACGGTTGCTTCAACCTATTCCCTATCCTCTATGTCACCTCTCAAGCACCATTTCTTAGTCTCTGAACATTTTATTTCTATCTCTCCCTTTCCCTCCCCCCCCCGCCTTCATGCGGGATGACATTCTTTTCTGTTCGAGTCCTTTCAGGCGCTACTGATCTTGAAGTTTCCCAATTACAACCACTTTTCTTGTGATGGTGACACCTTAAGAGACAACAGCAGCTGTCTATAAAGGGCCTCTGCCATCTGTTTCCTCTGCCACTTCTTTGAGACAGCTCTAGCTATATACAGAAAAATATTTATCACAGTTCATTCACTCCCTCACTCAAAAATGAGCAAGAGAGCAATGTCTTCTTTCATGATTCTGCCATTGCCCTTCAAAAACCCATGACCCTCAGCCTAAGGAAAAGGGCAAAGCTTGAATCTAAAAGGAAGCAACAGAAACTCTTGATGATTGATCCCTTGAGACCCCATACTCTGAAGGCAATTCTGGGGGGCATCTGCATTTGGAAATGACTCCTCATGTTTGTCTGAAAGGCAAAAGTCAGAGCCAGGCCACTTCATCTCAACCACCAAGCTTTCATACCAACCGTATCTGAAAAGAGATGCACATGTGCATGCCTGCGCACACACACACTTAGTTGTCAATCCTTTTCCACCACCTCTCCATAAAGGCTGAACGGGATGTGAGGAGGACTATGGGCTAGAAATGTAAAGGGAAGAGAAGAAATGTCATTGGGGTGAGGGCTGGGGGAAAAAAAGGCAAACATGAGAGATTATGTGGAGAAAAAGGGAAGAAAAGAAGAAATAGTGAATTCTGAAGGGGGCTGATGGAGGGAACAAAGAAAAATTGAAACCAAGAAAAAAAAAAGAAACTAAGAAATCAAAGTATTAGGCAACATCTTCAGGAGGAAAGAAAGCTCCAGGAACCAGTTCTTAGAAATTTACTGGTTACAATGGACATTTCACAGTAAGGTTGCAGGTGTCAGCAAATAGGGTTGGATCAAAAGTGGTTTGATTGACAGTGCTTGATCTATGATACTGAATGAACATAACCGTAGACCTGGGAAATATTCAGTGTTCAAGTGTGATCCATCACCCTGCAACTACACGGGTGGTATAAACAAGACCTGAAGAAGGAGAGAAGTTCTCTGAGTAATAGCAAATTTAAGAATGAAATGTAGTTACGAAGCTGTGTGAGGAGAAAAATAAAATGGACACTAGAAAAAATCATTTTCAGAAGGAGAATGAAAACTGAGAAATAGGAAGAGAAAAATCAGAAAGGGATAGAAAATCCCAGGGACAGAGGTGGATAGTGTTATTCTTTATTTGACAGAATGTATACTTTATACAACAAGTTAAATCAGAAATTTATAGTTGTTTGCTTCTAGCAAAAACATATATCAGAAAAATCCCTACCCATGGATAGGATGGCATTGCAGTCTCAAATTTTTGTATGCCATCCTCATTTTCTGTTTTTCACAGCTAGCAGGTAGGAGTATGTGCTCTGGGGAAACAGGAGTTGCAGGATAAAGTTCATATGCTTCTCTGGGGAGTTATGGATTTGATAGGAGGCTAGTCTAAAAAATTCAGCAGCCTGGGCCACAGAACAGAAGTGGATTTCACCTATCCTGCAGGGTTTGTTATGAAAACTCTGATTGTGTAGTTTGGAATTTCATGGGAGAGTTTTTCTGTAACACAGAGAGGATGAATGGGGCTGGGAGACAGACAGCTGTCAGTAAATAAAAGACATTCAAAGAAAGACAGAAATGCAGAAAGAAGAAAAAGAGAAAGATGAATGCCAGGGGGTTCATGGTCACCTCTGTTATTTTACATGCTCACTAACCCCAGATGAGGAGTCTGTAAGAGGATTTTTGCCCCACAGGGAAAGCAGCCAGGTTGAATTTTTTTAATGAGGGTGAAAGGCAATGAAAATGGAAGTAGTTAAGAAGGGAAGTGCTGCACTGGGTGAACATCTGGCATAAATAAGGCCAGAATCTCTTTAACTTTGGGGTTGTTGCACCCACTCACACAGGAAGTGAAATTAGCTCCTGGTTTGTTGGGTACAGCACTGGCAAAGTGGAGACACGCAGTGACCTTGGGGGCATGGCTGTTTAAAGCACACAGAGCCTTTCCTCAGCCTCATCCTCCCCTTGCCTACACGGCATGTGCAAGCAGTGTGGTTCCATCCGAGTCAGTGAGGTTGCATCAGTGCAAATGAGGGGAGAATCGGGGCCTTCATCTCTTGTGCATAGAAACACTACAGTGTTGTACGTCATCAGATGCCAGTTCAGTAATCATTTCCACAGATACAAGAGAAAAGAGACAACCTTGTTTCTAATTTAGTCATGATAGCATCAAAGAGACCCAAAGCCTATTGCTTTCTGGGAAGCAGGAACTGCAACAATAATAATTCTTTGCACATATATAGCACCTTTATTGCTAACTACTTACTTTATACCCTGGGGTGTGAAGAAAAAGGACTCCACTTAATTCCATAGGCTCTTAATTGCTCTCTATCCCAGATCCTTCCCACAAAAAAATATGATAGAAATACCTAAACTCACTGTTAATTTGTCAAATTAAGGCAATCTTTGACACCAGCAGAAACGCAGGCCTAGTTTGCATCTTATGTTGCAACTGCATAGCATAGCATCTAGAAACAAAAGAAATGCCAGACTAAGAAAATCTGAGCTCTGTTTAATCCCTGACAAATGTTTCAGGGAAGAGGCAAGAACCACATGGCAGTCAGATAGGGGATAGACTGCCCTTGTGAAATGTTATCCTAGTTTTTATGGCGACTGGCTTAATTGCTGAATTACGAAACACCAAAATGCTGTTCACATCCATTAGGAGGATGCTTAATTTTTGTGAACTCTGTCATAAATGCCCACTTGCTTGCTAAATGTTGTTAAAAACTTGGCCACAGGAGCTCCGGTGACAATGAGCTCCACAGCCCTGATACACATCAAATGAGAAAGCTTTAACTGGGTCTCTGGTGACTCACGTCAGGTCCTCTTGTCTGTCTGTTACAAAATGGGGAAATCAAGTGCTACTGATCCATCTTCTCTAGCCCATTCATTATTCAATACAATCCAATCACTTTCCTTCTCATTCACCTCCTTTTCCAAAGCACATCTGGTCTTGCAGGCTGCCTCAATACACATGGTCTTTCCTACTCTTCCTTGTCCCCATCCCCCCTTTTCTGAAGACTCTCTGATTTTGCAACCCGTCCCTTGGATGGTCCATGCACCTGTACTCTCTGCTGTCACCCCCCTGCTCTACTGCTTGTGCCTGGGGGCTTGCTGGTGGTGGGTTTTCTGTCTACAGCCATGTGCTGCACTGGGCCACTAACAGCAATATCCCTGCTTCTGGCACCCAGTGAGTCACCGTGGTTCGTGTAGAGCCCTGCATGATACGCAATCCCCCTTTTCCCACCAGCCAGTGGTACCCTCTGACCTGACTTAGTGATGTTTATTAAGCCAATCATCAAGATCCACTGGGCCTGGAGCCCCCAGCCCCATTCACCTCACCCCCTTAGGCAGTCCTGAGAATCTCAGAAAAATTCATCCCCCTGTAAACAGCTTGAAAAGGATGACTGCTTGCTGAGACACTTCCTGACACTGGATATCCTTCACTGTAGTGCACAACAACTGCCCCAGGGTTATGGCTACAGAGACCCTTATTTTCCATTTGGATCCTGGCCTGATCCATGTCTGAGGGTTGCCAGGGAGGGTATTCAGGGCTGCCGTGAGCTCCTTCCAGCCCAGTTGCTGGCTGTATGCAGATGAGCCAGCTCATCAGCTGAGCTGCCAGTGAGCCCTCCAGCCACAGGAGGTTGGAGGCAGCAAAGCGGAGGGATGTTGGCTTGACCACAGGCAATGAGCAATGAGGGGAGTGGAAAGAGAGGCTTGGGTCTCACCCTCCTCAGAGGTAGCTGGCCTGCCCTGGGGGCAAGAAAAGACAGTGTCAACAACTGGTGTCATACACTGCTTCGAGGAAGGGGGACAGTGGCCAGAGAAAGTACGAGGGGGACAGCTGCAGAGGGTTTGGAAAAGTGTAGAGTTTGGAAGAGTGTAGAGGCAGCACAGCTCCAAAAAGATGGGGTCCTTCAGCTGGGGGAATGACTGTATGTGACATGGGGGAAAACCAGGGGAAATGATAGCAGAGAGAAGAGGAAAGAGGACAGAGAGATGAGATGACAGGAGCAAAGGGGACAGAGGAGAGAGAGCAAGGACAAGATAATACAACTGAGGAAAGAGCAAGGGGAATGGGCCTCAGACAACTTGGAGAGAATCAGAGAGAAATAATGAAGAAGCTGCTTTTGAGAGAAAGCACAGAAGAGACATGAAGATGAAAGAGAAAAATAAAGAAGAAAAACAGGGGAGGGAAATGAGAACAAATTAAAATGGAGATGGATAGAATGAGTCAAAGATGGAGGGCGAAGAAAAAGCTGGGGCCATACAGGCAAGGGAAAAATAACTTTTAGGTGTATTATATTTACAGTATGTTCTGTGTATGCCTGACCTGTTCTGTGCTCTGTGTTTCCCACCCTGGGTAGCTGTTGCCCTGGGATGGGGGCTGCGGGGGGAGGAGAGGGAGTAAGAGCCCTGCTGCTAACCCATTTACCTGGCACCAGCCCTCTTCCCTCCCCGGGACCCCCCTGCAAGGGACAAGGTTTCGTGCCCGTGAAAGGCAGCAGCACATCCCCTGACAACGAGTGCAATACGGAGGGGAGAAGCAGTGCAGAATGAAGCAGCGAGGGCTCCCCCTGGGATAAACCGGGTATGCTTGATTGGGAATCTGCTCTTAAAACAGGAGTAGGGGGCAGAGTCATCTGAGAGCCTGAAATGTTCCCTGCTCCCCCCGGCAAGCTCCTCGCTACTGCTGTTAAATTAAATAAATATGGAGATTCTACTGGCAAACCTCAGCGGTCCTCCTCCCCCAAAACTCTTGCTTAGAACGTACCAAACTGCAGAGAAGTGAGACAGGAGCTCAGAGGGCTGCATGAGGAAAGGGATGGGTTAAAAGGGAAACACTGGATAGGAATAGCTCCTGGTCTCCCTGGCAAAAAGACATTTGTTCTATCTCTGTGTAATTTCTTTATTCATTACTGCTGCCACACTGCATCTCCATGTCCCTCCCACTGCATTTCGCTCTCACTCTCTTCAGCAAGGCAATTTCTGGTGCATTTCAGGACAATATTAACCCATTCCTCTTCCTCTGTCAGTAGGAAGATTAATAATTTAAAAGCAATTTAAAAGTCAGTTCTAGCAACTCACTGGTGAGGAACAGCATTTCCTTGTCAAATCTTACAAACGGACTGAGCTTGCAGGTCTCAGCCCCTGAAATCCCTGCCTCCTCGGTGACTTACAGTCAGGCGTGAATTTAAGCTGAGACAAGAATCAAACTCACCCAAGTCCGGGATCTTGAGTAGTTCTCCCCACCCCACTTTTTAAAATCCTTTGTCTTCCTCTTCATCCAAGGCCTGTCCAGCTCTTCATCCTCCTTCTCCGCAGCAGATGCAATGCCAGCAGCAATCAGCTATGTGCTGGGCCATTGCCTTCTGCTGCATCTCAGGGCTGTGCTAGGCTGCTCCTGGTCTTCAACCATGAAGACATGCAGACCCTGACTTAATCCACCACTATTTTCACTGCATGTTCAGGAAAGCCCCTGGATTAGGACAGAAAGAGTCAGGGGAAAGAACCCTGGTAGATTTGTGGATCCTTAGAAGTAGGACGGGAGGGAATTCCACAGCGCAAAACTAGGGACACTGACAGAAATGAAGGGTAGAAGAAAGGAAATTGGGAAGGGTAAGAGGGAAGATAAGGAAAAAAGCACTCATAAGATGAGTGTGAAAGGAAAGAAGTAGCCCAGGAGCAAACAGCAGTGGGAGAAGGCAGCATGAGGAAGCGACGCAGGGCCAGAATTGTCTGGCAGAAGCTTGTCCACTGCCTGTGCCCTGCCTCACTTTGCTGTCAGCTTTTCTTTTCTGCAAACACTGAACCTGCACTTAACTCTCATGCGCTGTTCAGATGTAACAAGCTGGAAAGGGGACAGATCAGCTCATTAATTTTCTTTGGGAAGGGTCTCTAGGCAGGAATTATTTTCTGCACCAACATCCATTCAATTACGTGCCTTCACACCAGTCAGATCTACAGGGATGTCTAACCCCATGCGCATCACTCATGCCTGCCTGCCCTGGACTTTTCTCTCCCTCTTCAGCATAAAAGCCTCCCAGACCTATCCCTTTCCTAATAATAATGACAACATGACAAAACCAATAACCTACAGATATAAAATACATTTCATTTGCTTGCTTCATAAGACCCTGATAAGACATTGTCGCTCATTTTTTGAGATCCTGTAGGAGATCTACAGGAGCTAATGAAAGAATTAGACAAGGCATCACTCATAATAAAAGTGGTATTAAAGCATTTAGTGCCAAGAAGGAATTAGGCTGGAAGATCCACAGCCATTTCGAAGTTGTAAGAGGTGCAGTATCCATGTGTGGCATGAGCTTGCAGATCTCAATTGCTTGCTATACGTGTGTGTTTTGTGCCTACGCAGTTAAAGGGCTAAGAAAGACCATTTTTCTTGAACAGCAAAGATTTCTGAGTAGCCCAGGGACACATCTGGACAACCCCAAAGTCTGAGAAAGAACTATCTCAAGGAAGATTAGGAAAAAAATTCAGAAGTGTGATCTGCAGTAATGTGAACTGACACCATCTTTCTGCTTTAGCCCCACCATGAAGCAGGAGCTCACTGTAGGACACAAGAAAGGGAGGGAAAGAAATCCTGATAGAGGAGGAACGTCTCAAATAACACTCCTCTTTGGAGCAATGCAAAGATTTGAAAATACTGTCTGAAAGTCTGCTGTGGGGAACAGAATGACTGGAGATAGGGGAACCAGAAAATTGAAAGCCTTGATAAAATTCTTCAAGAGGACCTTGCAGTTCTGACTGCAGCATATCTGTGTGTACAGCCCAAGACTGAATCCACATGTCCATCTTTGCTATTGGATATCTTGGCCAAGAAGAGAAAAGACAATTTAGCACAATGTTTTGAACACGAGGAGTCCACCATCTCTGACAGCCTACAGTGCTGACTAGTGACAGCATTCCCCCACATCCCCCAAAATTAAGACAACCTCGTCAGAGGCTTCCTACCAGTAGCAGGAGGCTGTTTGGGCTCCTTCTTTGGTTATTTGCACATTAAAAAAATCCTCTGGCCCTCCTCTTCGCTACCTCTCCTCACCCTATAGACCTGCCCTGGCACCCACTTTGGGCAGCAGAAACATATCTGTCCCACACCTTTTGTCAGGTGCCTTTGCCACACTGTGTACAGGGTGTGAGCAGAGTCCAAGGTGTTTTGCCCTTTTTACAGCCTTCTGGGACCAAGCCCTTCCCTCTACAAATCTGCCCACCCTCTGCATCATGGGGGAAAGGAGACTTTGCTGCACCCATCTCCCTCCCACTTGCCAGCAGGCAGATTTTACCAGGAAAAGCAAGTTAACCAGAGACACCTCTCTGATTCCTTCTTCTGAGAAAGAAGGTAACCCACAACAAGAGGATCAGATGTGACAGCGAGAGGCCTGCTGTCCAGGGACTGGTGGGGATATTTGGCTGTGCTGTTCTGGGAGCAAAAGAGTGACAGCCACTAGCCCAGGCAGCCTGTGGGGCTGCAGGAAGACAAGCAGAGGCATCCTGGCAGTAGTAGTGCCAGACCTGTGCTGTGATGGCCCACGAGGCAAACCTGTGCCCAGGCCCCGCTCGGCATGTGGCCATAGGGGTGGTTTTGCCTCCTGATGAGATGCTTTTGCTACCTGGCCCTTTTATTCAAGTTTTGGTGCAACCTGTGTCCTCAGGCTAGGGACTCAGAACTGGGCTCAGCTCCCGTGTAGTGCACTGCACCCTCCTGTCCCGCTTGCCACTTCTGCCCAGTGTCCAGGGGCTGGGGGAATGGGCCAGCCCAACCTTCACATGGCTGGGGCAAGCCAGAGCATGCTGCCAGGGCCATGCAGCTCTCTCAGGCTGCATTTCATGCCCCTCACACAGGGCTGCAGTTTGAGCCCGCTGGAGAGCATTGGCAGGGAGGGCAGGAAGACTGGGCTGGCAGCGCAGCCTCTGAGGGGGCTGGGGGCACTTCAGAGCTTTTTATTGGAAGCATTCTGGTGCTTTCCTTTGCCATGCAAGCTACTTCTTCACAGTGCCTGTGGGGTCCTGTCAGATGTAAAGGAGAAGGAGCCCCGAGCTGCTCCGATCTGACAAACCTCACCCGCCCCTTCCTCCTCCCCCTCTGACCGCGTCCCTCTGGATCTGGCGCTGTGGGCAGATAGACATGATCTGAATTCACTGCCTCTCCCGGCCGGGGTCCTTATGCCTCCTGTCTCCACCCCAGCCTCCGTCCACCCTCCAGCTTGGGGACATGGCTCGAGGAGGGAGTTCTTCCCCTCAGCCTCCCTTTCCTGCATGGCTCTGCATTTGGGCTTCCTTTTTTTTTTTCTCCCTTCCTCTCTCATTAATTTTTAATTAAGGAGATGTCTCCTTCCCCAATTGTAATGAATAGCTGTGTGAAAGACTTTTCATTTTTTATTAATATATAACTCTATATATTTGTCTATTTGGAGAAAATGTGTGTGTGTGTGAGCAAGTGTGTTTAAAACATCCCCCATTAATTTACTGCTATTGATTTTCTGGCGTGGAGACAGCATATAGTATTCAGCATAGAGCTCCTCTGCAGGATATGTTAAAAGGCAGCAGTTTGGGTTGACAAAGGGCACTAAATGCAGTATGCGTCAAATAGACCATCGCTCAATGAAGTCACTTAGCTATTCAAAACATGTCCAGCCATCACTCAACCGTTTGCACCAAGAACGGGGGGGGTGGGGGGGGGGGGAAATTCGCGCGTCTTCCCGGACACAACCATTTCCAAACAGCAGCTTTAGCTTGCTTTGGTGAGAGACATTAGCACATACACAGTTTATTCCCCCACCCCCCCTGCCTTCCATCTCTCAGTGCCGGTCTTAGAAAATCAATTCTGCGGTACCCACTCCCTGTTCTCTCCCATCGGGGAGCTCCAGGCACACCCAGCTCTGGTGGACACTGACAGACACAAATATTATCCCTGGATGTCCATAAACCCCCGGCAGCCCACCCTCCAGCTGGGAGCTGATTCATAAACAGGGCTTTTACAATGGGCTGTAATGTGCGCTCTTGTGCTCTCACTCTCTCCTTCCTGCTACGTGTGTAACATAAACCACACATTTACATCAGTTGCCCCTATCCCTCCATCACAGGCTGAAGACCACCTCCCCAGCCTGCACGTACACCAATAGCAGTACTGAGCAACACATATTTAAAAACGAATCACTGGCCCCTCTTTTCTTTCCCCCTCCCTTAGGAACATCTGATTTCAGAAGTTGGCTGCAGCAGTGTCTTTTCTGCCATCAGACATGTCACTGAGTTGCTGTTCAGTTTCACCACATCACACTTAGGCTGATTTTTCCATTCAGAGACTTGTTTATTTTTAGCCTTTACCATAAACCTTAAAAAGAAAATCCCCAAACAAAACCCCACCCCCATCAACAAACAAATTGGGGAAAAATCCCAGCCCCAAACCAAACCAGTCAACCGCCAACTAGACCCCTCTGCACCCAGCCCAGTGAGATGTGGTTGCTTACAGACATTATGAAATGCTCTGAACTCTGCTAGAGATGACTGGAATTGTTAGATTTACCACACGAGGCATTTTTAACATAACAGGGCTTCTTTCCTTTCTCTTTTATCCTCTTAAAGTGAACTAGTAATTGCATCTAAAGTGCTTTGCAGTAACCCCTTCCCCACATTGCCCCTCACTCCCAGGCTTGTCTTTGCAAATAAGCCATTTGAAAAAGAGCAATTATTTCACTCTGTGGTTACAGTCGGATCATAGCAATAACACAGCATTTTGGTATTGCTTTCCTAGGCAATACAAACAAGCTGAAGACAGGAAGACTGCACAGTTGCTTTTTGAAAGGGTCTCTCAGTGTTTTTGTAACACACGTTATTGCAGTTGGAGGGGGAAGTGAATTTTTGGGGAAGGTGTGTGTGGTGGGGGAGGACTGGGAAGAGGAAGGGAGAAAGGAACAGAGTAGAGAATGTTTTGCCTGTCTTCTTGCCTCTGTGCCCTGAGTAACTGAGCCCACCACTCTCAATCCGTGGTAAAAGGAATGAAGTGAGAAAATGGTGGAATGTGGAGGGATTTATTTGGAGAGGGGGAGAAACATGGGGTGGTGGGAGAGGAAAGGGGGGGGGGGGTGGAGATCCAGAATCAAATACCTTCCAGGCAGCAGGTTCTCCATAATCCAGAATGGGTCATGACTTCCTCGTTCTTTTTGCTGGTTTCGTTCTCACTGACAGTTTTAGTCTTGCAAACCCCTCTGGAGTAAAGCCAGTAGTCGGTCCCCACAGCTATGGTCATCAGGCTGAAGGCAGCGAAAGCACCAACGGTGGTTAAAAGCATCTGAACACCTCTGTCAAAGAGCCCCATAATTCTTCATTATACAAATACCCAACCGCCTTCTGATTCTTGGGGTGTGTGTGTTTAATAAAATAAAAGAATAATAATTCCGACTAATAATATAATGGGTATATATAGAGAGATAGATATCAAAAAAGGGAGGTAAGAAAGCCCACGGAAAAGAGTGTAAATTAGAAAGACCACACGGGAAGAGGCTTGCCTTTTAAATCGGAAACGTTCTGGTTGAAATATAAAAAAAGGAAAAAGGAAAAAGAAAAAAAAAGAGAGAGAAAAGAACCAAGAAAAAACAAACAAATAAAGAGAGAACCCCCCCCAAAACGAGACGCCTTAATCCCTTTTTCTAAAATTCTGGTCTCCAGTTTCCATATGTAATGGCTAATTTGGAGATGGCTTCCACAGTGAACAGGGGAGCAGCAGCAGCATCCTCAACACAATCTCTCATTATCTGGACCTAGACAGTTAGAGACTGTAAGAGCAGAGATGCAACCTTCAGTCTTCTTGCTTAGCTCTGCAGCCTGCGCCATGAAAATCCTTTTCCTTCCCAGTTATCTTCCTTGGGTTTTTATTTTTTTTTTTCCCGGCAGCAGTAGTTGCTCCAATCCTCTCACTTTTTCTTGCTTGCTTCTTCTTCCTTTCGCTCGCTCCTACCACCAAGCCAGACTGCCCAGTATACTGTAAGCCCTTGATTTCAGCTGAACAGGTGCCGAGGTCTTGCCTCCCATGGCTTTTCCGCACAGCCGCGGCGCTGGCTCCCGGTGGAGGTGGGCGAGGAGAGAGGGGGGCTCCTTTGGGAGGGGGTGGGAGGGAGGAGAGGGACAGACGCTGCGCCCCTCCCGGGCGGGGGGCTCGAAGCGGAGCCCGACTGCGGCACCCCCTGCCCCGCGGCGACCCCCAGTGACTCCCGGGCCCCGCTACTGCATCAAGGAGGCGGCGGCGGCGGCGCGGCGCTGGACGGCTCCCCCGCGGCGGCGGCAGCGGCGGCGGCCGGTGGTGCTGAAGGACAGCTCCCCGGGAGGCGGCGCGGGAAGAGCGCTGCTGCCGGGCCCCCGGTGCTGCAGGACAGCAGGTCCCCGGGCGGCGGTGCGGGAGGAGCGCTGCTGCCGGGTCCGCGGTGCTGAAGGACAGCTCCCTGCCCGAGCCGCCCGCCCTGCCCGCGCCGCCCGCGCCCCAGCATCCGCGGGCGGCAGCCGCCCTCCTCCGCTCTGCGCGGGCAGGCAGCAGCCAGCAGGCAGGCAGCAGGCAGGCAGCAGGCAGGCAGGGAGGGGCGGAGGGGGCAGCCTTCCCCCTCCCTGAGCTTAGCCCTCCGCTGCCAGCCCCGGGAAGGAAGGGTTGCTCCCCGAGGCTGCCGCGGAGCCCGGAGGAAGCCGTAGCTGGGGCTCTCCGTCTTTCTCGCTTTCTGCCTTTTCTTCCCCCCACCCCTATCACCTCCGTCTCCCACCCTCAGATTAGCCTCCTTTGCATCGTACGTGCCCAGAGCTGCAAGTGCAACCCGCACACTGCAGTTAGACCTGCACAAAACTTCAGTCAGCCGTTTCTCTCCCCAGCAGACGGGTGAAATGTAACGTGGAAGGGTAATTAAAAAAGAAGCATTTGTTACTGTTATTCTTTCTGCTGTTATGATTTTTAAGTGCTTGCTCTTCATTCTTCTTGGGTTCGCTGCAAGTTGCATATGTTTTGGTGTTGCTCGTTTTCTGTCCCTCTGTCTCCCCCTGACCAGTGTTGTGTGAATCCCCACGTTTTGACTTTGTCTTTATAGCTTTCTGTAAAATCCCAATGCCTGCTCCAAGAAGCAGACATTTTGGGAAGATTCTCCAAGAGAAAGGATGATTTTTTATTATTGCTATTTCGTTAAGGAAAGGAACCACCAAACTGAATCCCTTCCCCCTCACCACCCACCCCCACCCCCAGAAAGCAACCCACCTTTCATATCCTCTTTTTACACAGAAAGATGCATGAGCTGAATGGATGCAGACTGAAATCTACCACTGCTTGAGTTTCTTGTGTCAGACACAACCCGATAATACTGGGAATATATAAAAAATTGTGAAATACTGACATCTAAGTATGTCATAATCCTCTCTCTCTTCCTCAGCTGTATCATTACACCAGGTTAATTACATTAGTCACCTCCTGGTTCTATACATGTATCTGCTCATTAATGCAACAATCATAAAGAAAAGAAATAATCAAATTCCTGATGCTACCGATTTTGTTTCTCTCTGATCGGATTCATTGTTCAGTGAAAAAGAGACCAGAAGATCTACTTTAGGTTCACTGCTGTTCTGTGCAGTGAGTGGGGATGAGGGAAGGGAGTGCTGGGAAGTTGAACCAGTTGGAGGGCTTCAGCCACGTTGCAATTTCATAACTCCATTTATTTCTCCTTCTTTCTCCCTCTCTGGTGAAGATTGGGACTGCCTTTTCAGGACAATCTCCCCCAGGACTGTGGGACATGAAGGGCTTTTTAGCAAGTAGCAGGGGGGGCACTGGCTGCCCTATAGGCCACTGATCATTTCCCCAATTTGGAGGGCACAGACCAGGCTGCCCTCACAGCTGAGACCGAGATTGGGGTGTTTACCAGCAAGCACTCATGATGTCTGGCATCAGCCAGTGCAGATCACCACCAGCAGCAGGCAGGAAAGGCCCTGGGGGAGGCAGTAGAAGGGACAGAGGGAGGGGCGACAGGAGACAGTGCAGGCTGAGACCACTGACACATTGCTGGGGAACAACCACAATCTTTCCCTCACCTAGAGGACTCCTGGTCTTGCCCTCTGCCACAGGAGCTGGGGGTCTCTTTCTGCACTCACTGAGCGGTCAAAATCTGAGGATGGACAAGGGGGGAGGTGGCCCTAAGGCACCTTTAGAACTCTGAGTACAGCCTTCTGCAAGAGAGTGGAGGAAGGTAGATGTGTACAGGCTCTCTGAACTGTTGCTCTTGGTTCAAAGGAATTTGAGAGGCAGAGAGATGCAGAGAACACCCCTAACTGGTGGGAGATTGTGGCTCTACAGGGTGGTAAGGAGGAGGCTCTGTGAGGCTCTTTAAGTGGGGAAGCTAGAGAAGACCACTTGAGGACCTCTCGTTCCCTTCTGAGACTTTCCACTGAAAGTAGGAAGGGGCCTTGAAGAGCAAATGCATAAGGGAGGAATAAGTAATTCTTGGGAATCTGAGCCATTTTCTTTTTCTGTTGGTGGTTGTGTCCCTCCAACCCCACTGCAGAATTCAAGTCTTTTCATTCTTCAAAGGAGAGCAGAAAAGCTGGACCAAGAGCTTGAAAGTCCCTGAAGAGAAAAAAATTGATCTGGCTATTCTGGCATTCAAATCCATCACACATCAACACCGCATATGTGTATGGGAAAGACACCCTGGAAAGCTGTGGAGCTCCTCACTCCAAGGAAGGTGGGCTCCTCAGTTACTCTGTACTCTCCAAAAAGTGTAGCACAGCTCTTCTAGTAATGCCACACAAGCAACCTGGATGCAGTGGAAGCAAAAAGGTCTCAGGCCCTTTGAAAACTCACCCATGCTTACTCAGCAGGGTCATTCAAAGAGGAGAGGGAGAGAAGAGATGACGCTATGTGTTTTCACTTAGGGCTCACAGCCCATGTGGTTTGTTTTACTGCTACAAATAGTAGTGCTGCTTTGGATCAAAGGTATGCTGGGCTGCACAGACAAGGGTTGTCTCTGGGTTGAGGAGCTTGCTTCTGTTGGTCTAGTGAGTCTAGCGAAACTCTAGTGTGAGCAAGCAGTCACTGCAGAGGTTGTGGATTTGGGCTCCCAGAGGTCCTCAACATGGTAAGAAATTACAGATTTAATGCATAACAAGAAAATTATTGCTGAAATGTCAGGATTACTTATCTTTGCATTTAGATACAGAGTATGAAGCAGCAGCTGTGCCAAAACAGAGACCCCCAAACTGATCCAGAACTGTTGCCTTTATTACATATTTCTACAGCTTTGACAAGTTGGGTTTCAAGTGACTACAGCAACAGGAGAGGGGCATGTTTTCCCCAAAGGAACTGCCCGTGCAAGAAGGCCAGGTTTACAGGGTGGTGAGTTCTTCATTCTCTGTCTAAGAGGAGTGAGATCTATGAGGGCTCGGTACATTTCAGGATCAGAACTAAACACAGCTTCCTGCCTCATACTTCCTGACTTCCAGAAATAATTATCTTCCTGCTACCCTACTTATATACTCTTAGACCATTCACAATAATCCCTCTACAGTTCTAAATGCCACAGGAGAAAAATGGAACAAAGGCAATGCAAATGCCAGAATGTCCTGTGTGACTGCTTGTGCTGTGGCTAGATGCTGTGCTGAGATTTCATCTTTCCTACAAAGAATCATTAAAAATGATAATACAAAACAAGAATACAGAACAAAAACACTGTGTCGGATTTTTACAACAGTTGCATCTTACTGAATGGTGTAACACAGAACGACATCTATAGAAGAGTAAGGAGAGAGAAATTAATAGTCTGGAGGAAATAGAGAGATTTTAAATTACATTTTAAATTACTTGAAATGAGAAGCTGATGAGACAGGGAGCCGCAGGAAGTCTGCTTCCAATGGCAAACCAAGAGTGCTGCTATTTGTGGAGAGAAGGGGCAGTGCTGTAGGAAAAAAAGGGGCACAAGAAAGATGCAGGAAGGGAGATGAAGGGCACGAAGTCGGAAGCAACTCCATGGGATGGTAACGGAACTGAATAGAGCATTTGCACATTGAATGCTGCAGTGGAGCTTTTCGGCACATAGGACAAAACCAGACAGCGACAGTATATGAAAACTGGTATTTAGGAATCTTCATCCTGGGGAGGCCAGCTCAGAAGGAGCTGCTGTAATTGGATGTAAAAGAGATGGAGTTGATGCAGATGTATTTGCAGGCAGAGCAGAGGTGTTAATAGACAGATGCACCAGCAGAGGAGGTGTTAGGAAAAATAAACTGGGGTTAGGGTGATGATTATGGAACTGGAAGCCAAGGGGGCAGAGATGATAGAGGTGAGATATGATGCAGAAAGAGAATGAATATTTAATAAATTTCACTGCAGAAAGTTGAAAAAAGTCACATATCTGTCTGGTTAGACAAGCAGAGGGGGTGATCAGGCAGTCATCACTGGCATCCAAAGCTGAGGATCCCAAAGCACTTAAGAAACATTATGCACATCATATCTGCATGCTGGTGTTTTTCTTAGACCCATTTAAGAAACTAGCAAACTGAGGAAAAAAGATTTGTGTTTTAGACAGAGAATCACAGGTGGAGATGATAGATGTGGAGATGAGATAAAGACAGGGATAGGGAGACATACGGATGGAAAAAGCCTCAGTGGTCCTCTCTTCTTATGTTCAGGTTCATATAATTTGAGGATCAACATAAATATCAAGTATTCAAATACTACAGGAGATTAATCTCTAGTGCAACTAAAAGGACCAAAAAGGAAGAAAAAAGAAGGGACATACAGGGTACAGAGGTATAACAATTAAAATTAGTAGATTTCCATGCAAAAGTGGTGCTGGTGCTGCCCTGAGAGTGCATTAAAAACTCCTGTGTTAGACAGGAGTGAAACTTTGTCAGGGACCAAGTATGAGGCTGTAAAGCTGCAATACCTAACTCCCTCAGTTTCTGACCTACATCCTCTTCCAAGCTAAATGTTGCACAAACAATTCATTATCCTCATAAGACTCTTACAAAGTAACGTTTGCTAGTTTGTGGAGGCACTGAGGCACTGAAAAATTAACAACATAATCGCAAAGCCCACCAAAGCAAAAATATTTGCACTGATTTTAGTGGGATCTGGGTGCTGTCAAAAAATTAGTTGCACACCCATGGATACTAGAGAAAACTGTTCCAGATTGAGTCTTGAAGCTAGAAATTCTGTGTTTTCCATGCAAGAGTCCCTTTTCTCATGCAACCTTTTTTTTCCATTGAATGGTAACCTTTGAAATGTTTGCTGCTTGAAGATGGTTGCAAAAAAAACCAGTGTCAGATCATGAGCCCAGTGGGTTGATTTCTTCAAAAAGGGAAAGGCTTCCTTCTTTACTTGAAAGAGATAGTGGGAGAAGACTGCGATTCCCAGGATGAGTTTTCCACCACGATGGATTGCTGGGATGTGAACAGTTTTGCCTCTCTTTCTCTTTCCATGTTGTGCTGAGATTTGTATGTACAGCAGCCTCCTAATCAATAGGAATAGAAAAAAAAAATCAATGCTTACAACCCATTAGCTCTAACAGAGGGCAGGCTGCTAACAAGTCACTCTAGCTGGAATTCCAGTATTTAGTAAAGTATCCTCAGTGAGGATATAAGCATACATATAGACACAAACTTCCTGAATAAGACTAGCAGAGAAACTCAGTTACAAGAACATTCCCCATCCCACCAGTGTGTCTATCTGCATGTATTTGCATAGCTATGTTAAACTAAATACACTATACCCCCCACCTAAATGCTGTCCCTCATACTTTTCCACTCCAGAGCACACATTTTTCAACACCTTCATACTGGACCATCCCGTATATAAATAAATACATGTGTCTACACATCCTTACTCCTTCATAAACCATGCACCATAAGAAAACCAATTTGAGCCCCACTTATTCACAAGCATACAGCCATTCCTTCTCCTTTGCTGTATCCCCAGATCCTTCATGAAAATTTCCTTTTTTCTTCCCATTTATACCCAAAATCAGACACAGATAGCTTCCACTGACATCCATATACATCTAACCCTGGAAGCATATTCCGGGAAACAAAAAGTTGGTGAAAAGGTCATAGCACAGGTTTTGTAATCAGAATCTGCTCTAAGGTCAAGGCACAGGGAAAGAGTCTCTAGAATGGATCAGAGAAGCAATGGGTCTTGCTGCCCATTGTGCATGAAATACGGGCACAGTAACTGTCTTGCTCCCAACAAAGCCTTTGGCCATCTGTCCACTAGAAACAAAAACTATAGGCTGGAAACTAGAACAGAATCTCACTCCTCTCATGGTAAAGGATCATCTCTCCTGGTCAACTTCAGAATACATGAGTCTAAAAAGTCATCATTTCTTGACAAACAGGTTCACAAAACTCCAGTGAGGAAATATGCAGCAGCTGTAGCTTGGTTCTTAAAGAAGAAAAAAGACTGTTTTCATGTAAACATAACAGTAATCAGAGAATTACAAAGAATAAGGCAAGAAAGAGATAGGACCTTGTTTTTTTTCTGAACTGAAGGTTTTCAGAATCTTCCTGGAAGCATCAGCACAATGATAAATGCTGAGGGAAAGGTGAGGCCTACAGTGAGGATGGTTCATGTTGTCACTGATCGATATTCTGTGACATCAGGCTTTCTTCCAGTGTAAAGGGCAGAGATGGGGACAGAGAAGAGGATCCTGTGCAGCCTCATCTATTCGGTATCATAATTTAAAGCCACAATCCAGCCCAAACATCAGCTTTTGCCATCTGGTCCTCAGCAGCCCCAGAGGTATCACTGGGGCTTCCTGTATGGGGCAGGCTTCTGCAAGCCAGCTATATGCACTTTTTTCTTCTTTAGGATATCCCTAGTTCTTCATCTGTCAGATAGTTTAGAGTATCAGGGGAGGAATATTGAAGTTTTAATTTTTCTGATGCTCTGTAATAAGTCAGGGTTAAAAGAGATTCTTGAAGGAACGTCCTAAGCAAAACAAGAGAAATGGTTAGTCTCTGAGACAGGTTATTCAGTCCATCTAACTTTTCAGAGGGACAAAGCAAGAGAAGCACATATCCCAACACCTATTCAGGAGCTCAATGAGTGGGCAATCTTAGAAAATTCAAAATCACCAGGTCCCACTGATATAAATAACAGGCTATGCATTTTAGTGTGCGAAGGGTTTCTTTCTGTAGTCCCACATAGCCAGGGAGGCATCCCATGAGATGTACATGTACTTTAGGCACTGTTTCAGAGAAAGCCATCTGGTGTATTGTGTGAACAGAGCCATTATATGGATTCCTAGGATTTGGTTTTACATTACCATTGTAATGGTTTAGGATCCCTGAAGTGAATTCCTGTAGAGGAAGTAGATTAAACACATCAGATTAAGCCAGTCAGATGCTAGACTGGAGCATTATGGTAATGCACAGAAGAGTATACCATGGATTGAGATCGTAGAGAGGTGATATTCTCTGCCTTGGGAATAGAGGCCTATCTTAAAAAGAAAGCAAAACACATCCATCTACTTAGGCCATGTTTAGACATCGAAGAACTGCCCTGATTTTCAGTTGTGCTGAGCAGTCAGCACCTCACATTGATTTTGCAGAGATGCAGGGGCTCCAAATGCCTCTGAAAATCTGTGTGTCTGTTTTGATGTCTAAATGTCATTTTAGCAGATTAAATTTGACCTCATATGAAAACAAAATTCTTGATAGAAATTGAATAGGAAGTCCCATGGCCAAATGCTGGGACCATTGGGATCTGCCACTTTCAGTCATTCACTGCAGCTACTGACCACTTGCGAAAATTTCTGGGAATGGTCTGAAAGCAGAGTTTACTCATACTGTGGCAAATCATGGGAAGTGAGAAATCTATGTCAGAGGAAAGCAATTCCCAGCTGTGCACTTGGCTCATCCAGCTCTGCCAGACCAGGCTCAGGGCCTTGATGATGTCTCTCCACTGGCTGTGTAGGTCTCCTTGGCAGCACAGACCTCAGCAGAGGCTGTCTAAACACTCCAGACCGCCTTCCAAGGGTGTGGTGATATGGTTCTCCTTTGTGCTTCTCTGATTTGTTTGCTCTGTTGTTGTCCACTTTGATACAGTAAGCAAGTCTGGTAGGGGGCATATGGAAGCGTAGCTCAGACATGCTCCCTCCCTCCATTATCAGGGTCACAGGACCATGCACAAGAGAAGACAGCTCAGAGGAGGGAAAAGGAAAGCTAAGGCTGTTTTTTCCCTGGGTTAAGGGGGCAGCTGGGAGACGAGCAGAACCCTCTGCAGAGCTAGTCCTCCTCCCATGCTCACTACTACTGCATTCTTTGACAGGACACTTCCCCAGTTTGCTTGGGTCTTTTAGATAAAACTAGTCAGTTGCTGTCTTTCTAGTAGCCAGTCTGAAGTGACAAACCACTTCACAGACCATTGGGACTCTTCTCTGCAACTGACCTATATTAGTTATAAGCTTCATTCGTTCTGGCCTGCGCTCCTCTCTTTTCTCCTACATGGAGCACATGCACTGCTCCTCCCCCTCAAACAAACACCTTTACACATCCAAGGACATTGTAAAAATAAAATAATCACAACCTGGCCCTCCGGGAACCTCGGTTTTACAGTTTGTCCTGCTCTGATGCCAACAGAATTCACAACCCAGTTCAAGAGAGACAGTGAGTGAGGGGAAGCAGGCAGACAGGCACAGACAGAGGAGGTGGAGGAACTGGGGAAAAATAAAAAGGGGCAGAAGAAAAGAAACAGAGTGAACAGAAGGAATAAGCTGTAACAACAAGGGAAGGCATGTAAACCAGGATTCTAGAACATGGCAGAGAAAGTTGAAGAAAGAGATGGAGATGAAAAAAGACAGACAAAGGGACAGAAGAGAAAATAAATGGTCAAAAGGCAGTGGAGGGGGAAGTCAAGTCAGGCAGCAAAGTAAGGTGGTGTCTATGGCATGAGGCAGAAGAATTAAGGAGGTGTCTGTGAATTTGGGCATTGCTTTTCATGTGTCCTTTACCATTGAGGGTACACTGTGAATAAAAGGACAAGAGAAGGGGGAAGAAAAGGATAAATAAATGTCTGAGCTGCCATCTTAAACAGCTTGTAGCAGTCAAGCAGGTACACTGGAAATAGGCAGTCCACAGGTTGCAAATTCTCAGGTAGACGCACGCAGGAAACTGTCTGCACTGGCACAGTGGCGTTTACACTCCCAGGTCTGATGGGTCTCTCTGTGCACTGCCAGAGAGCCCTGCATGCATAAAAATGTTTCTGTTTAGTCCTGGGGAATTGTGCTCTGATCACTGCCCTGCATCCTCTCTCAGGTTTCAATAAGAAAACCTCAGCCCCAAACGCAAGTGCTGTTAGTCTCCCTTCTTCTCAAATTAATCCCCTTCCTCCCCCCCTGCCTGATCCCAGTTCTTGTTTGCATTTCGAGGGCTGTCTTGCCTTCCCATGACTCTCTTTTCCCCACAGTTCATCTCTAGCTTTGCTCTTTTGTTCCTCTGCTTTATCTTTCTCCTCTTTCCTTATGGCTCTTCTTCCTCACCATCATTCATTCAGCTCCCCCTTACACAGGCCTATATAAACACACATGCACCCCCCTACACACACTATCTTTAGTTATCCGCTTACCTATTACTATAGTACGTAGCTGACACACACCTCTCTTCCGCAGACAACCCATCTATCTCCACACCACACACCTGCCAAATCTGCCCGTCTTTCCTTCCTTCACAGCCTTTCTCACTGTCCCCCAGCCAAATCATTTCTTTGCCTCCCTCTGCTCAGTTTTTCTGTCTTTCCCTCTCTACAATCCATTCCTCTTTACTTCTCCCCCATTCTGCTCACCCGTCTGTCTGTCCCCCCAGTTCTCTCCAGCTGATACACTTCATGTACCCCAGTCCATCTCTTTCTCCCTCTCCCCTTCTTCCTCCCCTTCACACATTTCATCTCTTTGTGTCTCCTACACTCCCAGGCCCACGCTTGCTCTCTCCCATACTGAGAGGAGGCGGCAGCAAAGAATTTGCTGCTGACCGCTGCATTGCTAGGAGGCAAACACATGGCCGGCCTTGTGCAGGCCAGTTTCTGCCTGAGTGCCCCAAGTCACATATCCCCAGCATCATCTCCGGCGCTGGGAAAACAGATGGTATAATAAATGAGCGCAGTCTGAAAAAAGGAGGAAAAGGTGCCTGCCTTGGATGCCCCTCACCCGTGCAAAGACACACATCCAGTATGGGCACAGCTCTTTCGCTCCTGCACCAGTCCAGCTTTGTACCAGAACTAGCCAGATGAACCAGACACAAGCTCTACCCTAGTACCAAATGGAGAGGAAAGGGGTAGGAGAGGGTGGTTTTTTTATAACAGCATCTTATAACCCCAGAAAGAAACATACATGGGAGGATCTAAGCAGTCTTAGGATAACGGGGAGGGCTGGTAGCATGGGAGGTGTATCAGAATAATGGGGATATATAACTACAAGACCTCCATGTGCAGGGACTGTTAGGAGGAAAAAGGCAAGAGGCATGGACAGTGTAGAGGAATCAGATATCAAAATGGTTGTGGACTGAGATGGCATCCAGTGACCACTTCTGCCTTGATGAAGAGGGAAAATCCCCCCTAGCTGGGAGGGCCATCAAGAGCAATGACTTAGCCCACTTAAGGGAAATATCCCCAGGCCTCAATAGGTGCAGAAACTAGAGGATAGAGTCTGCATTATTCTGCTTTTTGCTCATACCAGAACTGTCTTCCTGCCCTTAACCAGTTTCATGACAATGTCCAAGAATACTCCTTTACATCCTCCACTACCCTCCCAGGCATCTGCATCCAGTGTTCCGCCCCCCACCTAACATTTTCACATTGATTGCAGCCTGATCTCTCTCTGCTGACAATAGCACTGAAAAGCATTGACATCTTTCCTAGATACTCTGTTCTGCTATCCTTACAAGCTGGTTTTATGCCTGATGCTTCAACTGCAACCTGAATTTCAAAACTTCCAGTTTCACGATCCCCAGGCTGAAGCCACCCAACACCACAAAACCAAAGTCCTAGAAAAAGCACACAATAGCCACGCACAACTGTTAAACTAAGAGAAAGTGACACTTCACAGGAATCAAAATAAATCAGCGAAAGCAGAGAAGGGAAACAAACACAGAAAAGAGATTCCTCCCAAGCAAAGATGAAGGCATTTTTTATTGGAGGTAATTTTATTCAGGAACAGTGATTTCTATCTGCTTTACATTGACCTCACAGGCACTGAATTTTCCTATTCTTTGAGGTTAAATATTGATGTTCTAGGGATGTCTTCTGCTGATCGTGAAGTTTTTTGTTGTGAGATGACAATGCTCAAGCTGTACTGGGTGCTTCTGCTTGGTCAGGTGAGGTGCAGGTTCTCTTTCCATTCCCTGAATGGATGCACATAATGTATTCAGGATGCTGCAGCATAATTAGGCATAAGTTTATATGTTGTTCCCTCCCCCCTAAAAAAAAGAAACCCAAAAGGTTTAAGCAAATAGACCACCCCACTTTCTGGAGAAAGAAAACTCACTGGAAAGAAAGAGAGCTCACTGGAACTAGTTTGTGTTTTAAATGATAGAAAGATGTGTAGGTAACAATTGTAGGTGCCTATTTCCCTCCACTTAGCAATCCCCTCAGAAGAACTATATTCAGTCTGAATTTCCAACATCTCTTCACACTCTTCCACCATTTTAGTCTGATAGTGCCCTTAGTTAACTTTATTTTTTCTGGTCTCACCTGGATATGCTGACTCTAGCCACTGCTCCTCACAGCATCACAGCTTGCTGTTCTTATCTCCCATTACTCCTAAACTTATCATTCTGGATTCTTGCTATTGCCTTACCAAATCCCAGCATCAACCCTGTAATGCAGACTTTCCATCACCCTTTCTTGTTCTAATGCAGCCCCTACATCTTGAAGCTAAACTGATGGCTACCACTGACCTCACTCATCATGGCTCTGAATTCCCCAAACTGACCTTGGCCCCGAAAAATCTCTGTTCAGCTATTTTTTCTTACCACCTGCCCTCCCACCTGCAGTGTCATCCAGCTCTACTCTGTATCCTCATTTTCCCTCAGTGGCTCATGCAAAAATTACTTTTCCTCCCACTTTATTTCCATACATCATGCTATGAGCTAGGAAAAGCCTTAGGTCTTCCCACCCCTAATTCCTACACTCCCACTCTGCCTCAGCAAATTCTTGCTTTGCTGAACCCNTAATGTATTCAGGATGCTGCAGCATAATTAGGCATAAGTTTATATGTTGTTCCCTCCCCCCTAAAAAAAAGAAACCCAAAAGGTTTAAGCAAATAGACCACCCCACTTTCTGGAGAAAGAAAACTCACTGGAAAGAAAGAGAGCTCACTGGAACTAGTTTGTGTTTTAAATGATAGAAAGATGTGTAGGTAACAATTGTAGGTGCCTATTTCCCTCCACTTAGCAATCCCCTCAGAAGAACTATATTCAGTCTGAATTTCCAACATCTCTTCACACTCTTCCACCATTTTAGTCTGATAGTGCCCTTAGTTAACTTTATTTTTTCTGGTCTCACCTGGATATGCTGACTCTAGCCACTGCTCCTCACAGCATCACAGCTTGCTGTTCTTATCTCCCATTACTCCTAAACTTATCATTCTGGATTCTTGCTATTGCCTTACCAAATCCCAGCATCAACCCTGTAATGCAGACTTTCCATCACCCTTTCTTGTTCTAATGCAGCCCCTACATCTTGAAGCTAAACTGATGGCTACCACTGACCTCACTCATCATGGCTCTGAATTCCCCAAACTGACCTTGGCCCCGAAAAATCTCTGTTCAGCTATTTTTTCTTACCACCTGCCCTCCCACCTGCAGTGTCATCCAGCTCTACTCTGTATCCTCATTTTCCCTCAGTGGCTCATGCAAAAATTACTTTTCCTCCCACTTTATTTCCATACATCATGCTATGAGCTAGGAAAAGCCTTAGGTCTTCCCACCCCTAATTCCTACACTCCCACTCTGCCTCAGCAAATTCTGTGGGCTCTTCATGAAGGGATATAAACCCCACTCTTTCCCACATATTTCTATTCCCCTACTGCTCCTGCATTTCCCCTGTTTGGGACACAGCAGCTGATGAGTTCTGCCTGTACACCTACTCTCCCCACAGTCCCAAACTCCAAAGTCTACATATCGTCTATTTTTCCAGTACTTATGCAGAAAGATTACAGGCTCCACACTTCTACAATTGATGCATATCTGGCTGGAGGGAAACTCATCAAACTGACCCCATCCCTGACCCCAGCTTGACATGTAGGGTCTGTCACATTTCCCTTTTAAACATTGCCAGATTTGGATTTCATCTTAGAGATCAGGAAAGAGAGCAATTCTAGACTTCTCTTGACAAACAGCTCTAGGGGAGGAAATATGTGAAACTGTGACAGAAAAATGAGAGAAAGACCCCCAAGGAGTACAAAAAAGCAAACAACAACAAACCCAAAACTCCAAGTCAGAATGAGAACAGCCAGTGTCTGTGAAAGTTACACTGTGGCAAGCTCTGAAGAGCCAAGATGAGGCTGCCAGGACTCAGCTGGGGGGTATCCTACCAGGAAATTATACTCTAGACTGAGCAACATCCCCATCTCTCAGGTGACTTCAACAGGGAGTCAGAATATCTAAAGAGCCCTGAAAAGACTAGGGATTGAGCAGCTCTCTTCTTTCTCCCTCCCTCAAGCATTGATGTTCCGGGTCAACAGAGCCAAAGGCAACTGGCACACAAGACATTGTTCTCAAGGCAAGATGACAGCAGGAGGAGGAAATAGGATGCGAAAAGCAGAGAGATGATGTGCCCTTAGGCTAAGAAAGGCATTGCAGTGGCCAACATGGCCCTTGAAGACCTCCTGCTCAGACTCCACCTCTGCTGCATTAGGTCCTAGAAGTCCCTTAGCCCCAGCTTCCATGGAGTACCATCTGCAAGATGGAAAACTTACTTGCTACAAACAAGCAGGTGGATATTTTCCATCAAGAAGTTGATATGAGGTAGGAAAAGACAGACTGAGAATGCATGGGGAGAGAGGGATCCCATCATGGATGGTGTCAAGAACAGAAATGGCTTCCTGATACTAGCAGATAATCTGCCATCACACTGCTGGCTTTATACAGGCAGATGAAACAACTGCAAGCAGTTGTCAACCGAACATCATAGATACAATAATTAGCAAAAGCAGAGCACAGTCTTGAGTGGGGTATGGACCCCCACAGATCTGTGTAAGCACCAGTAGAAAGCAGTTGCTCCCTGCAGAACAGAAATGCAGTGTTTTCCCTGCTGTCAGCACCTGTGTCAGGCTCCTGGTTTCTCTTGAGATACAGCTCTTAATTGGGATAGATTGTATGTTTTCTCCTGTAGCCCAGCCCAGCTCCCAGTTTAATTGCTAGTTTATGACTTAGCCTGTTTTGTGCTTTCCGTGCTACTTCTTTCCCCACTTAATCTAATAGAATTATAGAAAGTATTGCTGGGAGGACCTCAGGAGGCCACACAGTTTATCCTTCTGCCCCAAGGCAGTATTTCATTTTCAACAACATCATGTGTCTTTTGCTATCAGGTCAGATCGGTCCAAGATGTATAGCGGGCAAAGGAATGAAGCTTACCCAGGGGAGTCAATTGGCATAAAAGACTAAATCCAGCCCTTTAAGTCACTGAAGTTATATCAGAAATAACCCTGGTCCAAATGGTGTCATTTATCAGATCAGTTTTCTGAAAGATGTCCTTTCTTAAGTTTTAAGTCTCTAAAATGAACAAATCACTAGAAGAAACTCTTCTGACAGCCCCATTTCAGTGTATTTAATGCTTTATTATGAACAGCAGCGACCACTCCATTGTTAAGACTGAACAGACCTTATCACAGTCTGATCAGCTTTGAAACTCCTATTAATTCTCACAATAAAACCTGATCTTTCTGGAATTTTACATCCTGCATTTCACTCCACAGTAGAATATCTCTGGCAAGAAAAAACAAACCACGAAAGCATCTTTAATATGACAACTTACACAAATTAATTTCCAGTAAAATTTCAGAATGTCAGTCAGCTTCTTACAGTTCTTTTTTCCAAGACAATTTGACTGAAAATTCCACTTTTATTTTCTCTCATCTATTAATCTCTCTAAAAAGAAACGTCTTGCAGTCTTGGGAATAGATAATGCAGAAATTAGAAGGATAAAAAAATATCAGCTAGTGATGTATCAAGCTAAGTAAAGCAGGGCACAAGTATAACAGGATTCTGTTCAGCAGAACCATGAAGACCAAAGGAAACATAAGAAGGAGGGACTCCGGGGAAGAAAGAATGTTTTTGTCTAATCAAACAAGCAGGAAAAAGAAAGACTATGTAGCTCTTAAAAATGGTTAAAGGCCTGTTTGCTTCCTACCCCTTCTTCTGGAATTTCAGTTCTGGTTGAGCTGGGTCTCTTGCTGAGAACCTAAAGCACTGCACAGCTGGACAAAGTAGGGGAGCTGCAAGAAGACAACAAGCTTCCTGGTCAGCAGACAGGCTTTCTGCTTTCCTCCCACTGCTCTCCATGGTGTCTGTAATTCAGAGTGATGCTAAGGCTACAAGCAGCAAACATGCATCCTCACCCTACACATGTGACCACAACAATTACTGAACACAGGAAGAGAAACTTAATAATGGCTTCAGATTCTTACTCATCCTGCTTGTCCAGCTCACCTACTCACTACCCTAAACTCCTTCACATAGACACAAAACTATTTTCCTGTATCTCACTCCCATGTTCTCTACCCACTCTTCACTATTAGCCTCTACAAACAAGGTCACAAATAAGCTAGGAAAATAGCAACAAGCACCACCTGCATCATGCTGGTATTATATAGCACTTTAGGCAGGAAGGACAATAAATTATGCTTTTAAAATGCATTCAGAAGGACTGAGGTGGTTATTGTCAAACATACCATTTAGAAGGACATGAAATTGTGTCTACATCAGTGCTTGAAACAGTCCTATAAAAAACAAGTTGGGCAACATGCTTTAGACACAACCTCTTTTCTAATTCTAGTCATGGCCTGTGGAAAGAGGGAAAGGGGCAGTGGGTGAATCCCTACTGCTAGCTAATTAGATCATACATTTCCTCTCTCCGGCAATATATCTTTTTTCCCTACATGGGATGCATTTTTCTTCACTAACCTCTCAAAAGCAGCTTCCCTATAAATCACAAATCACCACTGCAAGCATTCCCTTAATGAGATCCTCCAGCTTTTGCATTCATTTAATAAAACAGCTTTCACCAATCTTCATCTTACTGGTGCATTTAGACTGCTTATTTGAAGTTACAGGAGGTCCTTCTGGTACAGAGAGATCAAACTCCTTCATAAAAGATTGCATAGGATTCATTTTATCACCCACTCCCAAGGCATTTATCCCCCTATATACCACGTTACAGGTGGCACACACACCTGGCACGCTATTTTCAATACGAAAAAATATCTGTCTTGTGTTGTAATCACATCATCAACAGAACCAGGGGGAAATGAGCTACCAAATCAAAACAAACCTTCTTTAATTCTTTAATTAGATCAGCACAGCATCCAAAATAACTTTTATTCTTAATAGTCAAAGGTAGTAGCACCTCCTGGCAAGAATCTACTCAGTGCATGTAAATCAACGGACACCCCTCAAGATTAACAAGACAGCCCATGTCAGATAAAAAAGCCAGTAATGCTAACCCAACTAAAAAAAAGAGAGTTTTCAAGTTACCCTAAGCCCATGGAGGAATCCTTCCTTCTTTGGAGGAAGCAAGACCTTTCCCAATTGGTTCTGTCATTTTTTTGAGGTGGCATCTAGTAAAAGGACCTATTCATTTTCTTTTGTTGTGGGCTGAGCTCCTACTTAACTTCTTTAGCTGGTATTCATGCTCCCTAGATAATTCCCAACATCAACACACTGTTGCCAGTGAAATGAGCCCAGCTGCTTCTCCAGATTCTTGAAGTGCTTCATAAACTCAGCTACAACATCTGCAGCCATATTTCTTATGTTCAATCCAATGCACTCTTCGTCGTACTGGGCATTAAAATGGCCATAAAACGCACGTATAAAAGTCTTGAAACACAGATTCCAGAAAAGCCTGCCTGAAGTGCTTACTCCCTACTTCTGTCATCTTCCTTTGCCTAAAGGAGGCTAACACAATACGGGAGAAGAGAAAGTTTACCGTTTCGAAATCCTTGGTGTTAGGCTCAGTTACAAGGCAGTACCTTATCGTGGATGCTTTCATATACTGCATTAGCAAACAGACTCTCACACATGCAACATCAGTACTCCACACAAAAGAGCAGTTCTCTCTAGACTTTTACCCTTTCAGATACAGAACTTCCAGCCAGACATGGCTGAGTCAGAGTAACTTAGGCATGTCGTCTTTCATTTCCTGAGTCCTGTGTCCACTAGCGACATCAGAATCTTGGTCTTTAATCCGAAATTCAAGTACAAGCAGAGAAAGTTTAACAGCAAATACAACTGTGACTCTAGTAAGGGATTGAGAACTGAACCTAAGGAGAACATGGTATTGCCAGCTTCAGCTGACAAAAAGAAAAATGACACAAAACCACATAAGATGACAAAGACACAAAGAAGAAAAGATAATTTGCTTAAAATTTTAGAGTCGTCTTTAGAATAAAAGAGGTATTCTTGCTATCTGACCCCATTTCGCAGATAAACCAATTTGGATGTGCCTGTAGGAAGTCCTGCTCGCTTCAAGAGAGGTAGCTTCTTGAGAAATCTTGTGACCTGGGACCAGCAGAGGGCACTGCGTTACCAAGTGACAGAGGTACAGATGCAAGACAGTGCCTACCAGGCAGTGAAAGTGAGCCACATTGAAGAAAAGAACCAGATTCTAGAAATCAGAACCACATATTAGTCATCAGCATATCAGACCTACAACTG
>VZTO01004590.1:2226-13843 GCA_013400615.1 Syrrhaptes paradoxus | reverse complement strand
GAACACAGGATAATACAGTTGCATAAAATCATAAAAGATAAAGTACCCCAAACAGTTTACCCTATTGAGGAATGTACCAGAGATACAGATAATACTCTATGGAGCACTAACTGCAAAGAAATTGGTATGGCTTGGGAAAAGGTTATGTTAAATCTAATAATTCTCTGTTTCTTTTCCCAGTCTCCTTTGTTTTTGATGTTTCTTGACTGTGTTTGGCAGCTGCTAGAACAATACCCAGCAGCCTTTGAGTTTTCTGAAGTGTACTTGACCATATTGTACGACAGTGCACGTATCTCATTGTTTGGCACTTTCCTTTTCAATTGTCCTCATCAGCGAGTAAAGGAAAGCACTGTGAGTATGAAGTGTTACAACTACTTTTCAAATAAGAGTCTTCAGCATGCCCTTCTGGAAATAACATTCTCAGCTATATGGAATTCCTTTGTATTTTTCAAAATGTCACACTGTGTTAAGGGCAAAATATTCAGCTCCCCAGGTGAATATGATCAGAATGTTCTTTCAGGTTATCTTTGCAGAGACAGTAACTAACTATTCAAGAAGAAAGTCTGTTGAAGGTATTTTAAAATTTTTTTCTAGAAAAGCATTGTCATTGTACATTGTTATTTGTATTCCTCTAGGAAAGAGATTTATATCTGGAACCGATGAAGTAGAATGACAGGCAATAAATAGAATTTCACACTTCAGGCAGACTTTGAAATCTCTTGACATAATTGTTTTAATGGTTGAAAAAGTTGGAAAAGACTGCGTAAAGCTCAGATAGTAGCACAGTGAAGGTATTTAGAAAACTGAATGCTTAAATTTGTTTTTGAGACCTGAAGCTTATCAGAATTGTGTATATAAAACATTTGATCGCTGATCAAAGTAAAACTTACTCATTTTGGTATATATTTTCCCTTTAAACCTGCAGGTAGTTACCATACAGAGAAGTAGAGCATGGAGGGACCATTAGCGTATTCTCAGAATAATAGTTTGGGGGGTTTAAGAGTACACAAACCAACAATTTAATAACACTGAAAAGTAATTTTTGGTACGTAAGCATTAGTCCTGCCCCTGCACTGCACAAGTGAAAAACAGGGTACAGGTGTTTTCTCCAGCAGCAGAGTGTCTTGCTGCTCTGATGCTTTGATCTGCAGCCACCTCTAGATTATATCCCTGTTCTTCTTTGCCCAATGGTTATGCACTGGTTTATAGTTAAGATTTGTGATTAAGCCTATTTTCTTTGATTTTTTTATATGCCTGAATGTTAACTTCTTGCAGGAATTTGCCATAAGCAAAAATATTCAGCTGGGTGATGAGAAAGGCCTCAGATTTCCTTGTGTTTGGGACTGGTCTCTTCAGTTTACCAGCAGGGATCGCCTGCTCTTTCACAACCCTTTGTATATTGGAAAGAGCGCACCATGCGTACAAAATGGAGCAGTGAAAACTTTCAAACGCTCAAAGGTAACTATAGGGATGTTTGTCTGTACATGGACTGTTTCTGTGCCTAACCATAAGGTGTTAATGCTTAAAAATTTGCAGTTTAGATAACTGTAAATTACTGTTTAGAGTTTTACACCCTCAGTTTACCATAGGAGCATTAATTCTCTTAGCTTCCCAGCCTAAAGAAATTATTTTCTGTAGAAGTAAAGATGTAAATCGTTGAGCCTTGCGGTCCAGGACATTTGCATTATTTGACCCATGGAGAACTGAGGACATTACACTTTTTTTCCCTCAGGGTTGTCAGTTTTTTCAGTGAATACTGATTAATTCAATTATTCATTGTTGTAGGAAGACTAGAAAACATGTATTTCTTTTTAAAGGCCACAGGTGGCCCCACTGTTTGCCCTCTGAGCCCTGCAAGCTCAGAACTGTTTAAAGGTCTCATTTCTCTGGATGAGGCATCCTAGCAGCTCAGGGAAATCTGCTATTCAGACGAGCATAAAACTGGAATATTACCAGTATTTTTTTTCTGCAGAAAAACTACAGCTCCACATTGCGAGGTGTCCCCCCAGCATTAAAAAATGGAATCATCAGTGAGCAAGAATTCCTTCCAAGAAGAAACTCTCTGATACTAAAACTGAAACCAGACTTCTTACAGCAAACAGAGACTCAGAGTAACAATATGGAACAGTACTTCAGAGACTGGTTTGCAAAGCCTGTTGATTTGCATGGCCTAATTCTACCCCGTATCTCTGGAACACATATAAAACTGTGGAAACTCTGCTACTTCCGCTGGGTTCCTGAGGCTCAGATTAACCATGGTGGCTTCATCACTGCTTTCCATAGAGTTTCTTTGCTGGCAGATGAAGTAGACATGTTAAACCGGAATCTTCGGCAGTATAAAAGCAACTCTTCGTTGCAAGGCAACTGCTTGGAACTGGATCAAAGCAGGATGTACTTCAGAGCAGGTAGTTTAGGTGACACCTCTGGGGCCCCAGACTTTCTCTCCTCCTCATTCCCGTTTTCTCCTGTAGGGAACCTGTGCAGACGGAGCATTCTGGGAACACCTTTAAGCAAATTTTTAAGTGGTGCCAAAATCTGGCTATCCACTGAGACGCTTGCAAACGAAGACTAAGATGATGTGATGGATTAAAGGTTTGGGGAGAAAACAGCATATCATTTTGTCTTTTCTAAGTTAACACTGCTAAATGCGGGATTGAAAGCTGTAATAGTTTTTATATACAAACACTATGTAAGTTTTGCACAAATATTTAAAAGCAAAGCAAGTCATGCTTCAAATCGCACAATTTTTGTCTTCAGTGGTTCTCATCTACTAGGGCTTCTAATCCCTAATTCCTTCTGTATTTTTGTGGTTTGGCTCATTACATGTGATGGAGCATTTCATTAGCTAGTTGAAAGGTTTGGTGTGGTCATTAATGAGGGTTCTGCTTGAAATATCTTTCTTCCCAGAGAGTGACAGAAGTGAGTCTTGTGTCAGAACAGCTTGACAAATCAAAGCGTTAGGTGCAGTGGACACACCCAACAGCTGAAATCTGGGAACAAACTATTTTATCAATTACCAGTATCATAAAGAATACGTATATGCATATATACATACATACATACTAATATTCTGTGACTTCATCACCTGACATACATGTTAATGCAGTGTGTATCCATGGCGGGGGGAAGGTGTTCCCTTTTCTTTCTCTCCCCAAAATGTATTCATTAACAGTTCTTCAGATTTGTGCTCTTTTGTCATGAGCTTGACTTTAGACTGTAGGAATCGACTTCAGGACAATGCACTGTTAACCTTGAAACATTTTCTGTTGATATGGTATTGTAGTAGCTTTAGAAGTGCCTTTAATTGGGAGGAAACAGTAGCAAGATTAATGCAGCTGACACCCTCCCCCAACTTTTTACAGTCGATTGTTATGGTAGGTTCTTGTTCTGTCCCCCGCCTCCCCCTCTCCATTTCTGGAAATAACAGGCATCCAGCTCAAGAGACAGGAGGTTTTCCTCATTAAGGTTAAGCTTGTTTGTAAGTCTCAGAAGAGGCTCACTTTTGATATAAGCACCTCAAATACTCAGCATTATATCCCTGCACAGATCTTGAAACCTGCTGACCCTCTCCTTATCCTGTTGTCCGGTGAAGGAGCTTTCAGCAGAATTCATACTTAAGCCCTCCTGGGTTCCAGAAAGGAGGACGTGCTCCAAGTGGCCAGATCCACAAGGGGTGCTGTTGTCGTTTGTAAGCAGGTACTGCAAGGAGAGTGGTTAATGGTGGCTTCTTTTTTCATACATGCATGTCCATATGGACAGTGCAATGGACAAGCACTGTTTTTGGTAATAAATCCAACAGCCTCCCTCTGCTTAATGCAGCAGCTTCCTCTTTGCTCTAAAACCTATTCAATGATACCTCTCCCCTGGACAATGTGCCAGAAAAAGCCTCAAGTTTCACAGGGAGAAAAGCAAGAGAGTGAGGTATACTGGGAGGGTGGAGGAATAGTTGTGTCATTCTCGTAGGTAAGGCCTCTCCAGAGGCATATTCTCTCAAACCAACACTTGGGCCATCTTAGACATCCAACCCCCACACGCTGACGTAGGCTGTGCTGAAGACCAGTTTGGTTTTACAAACAAATGAAAAGCTCCAAATCTTATCCCTCTCCCTCTTTCTTTAACTCTAATATACTGTGTATGATCACTGTACAGCTTTTTTTTCCCTGGTAAGTGAGAACAGCTTCTAGTCTATCATGAAAGGCCTTTGCGTTAGCATGTGAGTCAACACCTGAATAGTGGCTCAGTGTTGGTGCAGTCGTGTTTGTGTTTTACACAGAAATCCGTTAATATAAAATACAGCCTGCTCTTAAGGTTGTTGCCAGAAGCTCATTTGAGATAATATGCATCTGGAGTGGCCTTACAGGTGCAAGCTTTGTGCTACGAAGTCCAGTGCATACAGGACCCTGTTTTTCCCAGGCTGAACACTGCCTAACCTGCAAAGCTGCCGGGGGCAGGGGGTGCGCTGCTGTCTCATGCTGTGCCTGGCCTGGTGGGTAAGCGCAGCTTCACGGTAAAGGTGAGCTAATGGAGGGGAGGGGGCAGGCTTCCTTTTTTAACTAACCAAACCCCCAAAACCCTGTTCTTATGCAAAGAAGCTGAGTGTGTGTGCGAGCGTGTGTGCGTGTGTGTATGTGTACACAATGCCAGATTGGTTCTGGTCAACTGTTTGTGAGGAAAAAACGTGTATTCACCTCAATTGCCTAATGATGCTGCAAGAGTCTGAGCATGTTAAATGGTCCACAAACAAGTTGTGTTTATTTACGAGCTTGCTGGAGCAGTCATTTAACTTCTTCCGTTCACTGTTCAAATATTTGTGTTAGTTTACTTTTGTAATTTTTTTTTAATTAGCTTACTGCTTTCCCTGGCCTAATACTTGACGTAAAAGACCTCAACCTGTGTGCTTAGTGTCCTTTGGTACCAATGTTTTTTTTCTTTATAATACTAAAACTATGATGTCTTTTTCTTTCCCTTAAAATTTTAACTTTTTTGGTTTAAAGGTACCAAAAATGTGTAAATAAATTACTCCACACAGGCAGCTGGTGGAATAAAAAAAAAAGTTTATGCTAGTATCTTTTGAGGGAAAAAATGGGTACTATATTTAAACAGGATTGCCTTTAATAAGGACATTTCAGACATTTTTACATTTCAGTTCTAAGATGTGTACAGATGCTGCAGAAGGTCTTTGTGTTTTATATATATAGGGGAGGGGGAGAGAATAATATGCCTTTATAATAAACAAAACCTGTCTAAGTATCTATTTGCCAAAAAGACTTGAAAAGACATTTTACAGAGTTCAAAAAGGGGCGTTAGGCAAGCAGAGGCCAAGATGGTGATAAGCACGGGGAAGGAGAGATGGGCCATCTCCTGCAGGGATGAAGGGGGCCCCTGTCCACGCTTCCCTAGAAATGCAGACAAGGTTCTGCTTCCTCGTGTTCGCACAGGCCTTGACTTCTCTCTGTGTGCGTCCGTGCCTGTGTATGTTGTTTCTTCCTCTTAAGTTAAATCTTAATTTTTTAAATTTACTTTTGAAAGACAGGTACTAAATGTTAATTTTAAAATATTCTCCACTCGGCACAGTTGCCTTATCAGTAGGGACTGCTCTGAACATCTTTAACTTCCAAAAGCAATTTTGGGGTGTGAGTACATATCTTTAACTTTTATGTACAGAATACTGACATACGAGTGTATATATGTGTGTGTGTGTGTATATATATGTACATGTTTTCAAATTTTAATTTCTGTTCACCATTTAAAATGAGATACTGTTAGTGCCATTTTGGTGTTGCAAGAGTAGAAAAACTACCAGGAAGCTTATCTGGTTTTGTCTGTTTCTAGAAAACGTGCACTATTTTGGCTGTTACTGGCTGTTGTATCATGACTTTTGTACTACACTGTAAACCACACGGGGGGGAAATAGGAAACGCCGGCTGATACGGTTGAAGTGTACCTGCAGTGTTGTTAATTACTGTGAGGTAGAGCATACTGTAGACTGAAGTGATCATGGTAGTACAACTTTATTATCCATTTACTGCCATGTATCAAAGAAATGTCTCATTCCAGAAATGCATTGAACAGACAGTGTTTGTGTGTCTGTGTATACCCAGACCTGCACGTGTGTTCGGGGTGCACCTGCCTGCAATACCACTTTGATATTAACTGCCTTGTATTTTTAATGAAAATGTAGCAAATGGGGCAAAGGTTTTGGCTTACTCTCAGATGGAAAGACGTTAAAACCAAAAAAATTTCTAACATGTATTTAAGCAAAGGATGAAATCTTAAATTTGCCTCTAACATAAGACAGAAATCTGTACCTCAAATTGCTCTAGGCAGTAGGTTCTTAATGCTGTTGCTGTGATGGTTTAGAGTTCACTATTTCAACTGAAACTAAAACCTTTGTGCCTGATAATGACTTATTTAGTAAAGTAGCAGTACCAGGAAGATTATAAAATCCTGATGCTGAGTTGTGAATGTGAAGTAAATTAGACTAAATAAAAGTCTACATTATGGTCTGAAATATATTTCAGGCAAGTAAGTTTTCAGGTACTTTTCTCGCATTGCCTGCATATCCACATAGTTCATAAAACAACTAAATGATGATTTATGCATGGTAACTTCCTTGGCAGTAATTGTTATGCCAAGGTGTCCTGGGTTCAGCTGAGACAGAGTTAACTTTCTTCATAATAGCTAGCAAGAGGCTGTGTTTTGGATTTGTGCTCAGAAGAAAGCTGATAAAAAGTGATGTTTATGTGGCTGCCAAGGTCTTTCAGCTTCTCTGGCTGTCTGCAAACAGAAGAAGCTGGGAGTGAGCACAGCCCCAGTTNCCTGCTCCGGGATCGTTAGCCGGGAACAGGCTGAGCCTTGGTCATCAGGTGGGGGGGCAGTATCACTGTGTATCACTCATTTGTATATTTGTATATAGGATTATTTTAAATATTATTGTAGTTATTAAATTCTTATCTCAACCCACGAGTCCTTTTTTTTCCCCTTTACCCCTTTAATTCTCTCCCCTATCCTTTTGGGGGGGGGGGAATTGGGTGAGTGGGTGTGTGGTTTGGCCCCCAGCCAAGGGCAAACCCATCACACAAGGAAAAGCTATTTACTGATAGCAGCCACCCATACAGTAACATAAGGATTTCTTTATTGCACGAACCGATGCAACTGATGCGGTGAATGGTGAAAACAGAAAACAATATTAATTTTTCCTTTATTTCTAAAGGGAGTATCTAAGCTATATTTTTGTCACTGAGAAGTGTGTCTCCACTCTGGAAATGTAGAACAAAATAATGTGGGTTGACCTAGAAACTGCAGTTTCTGTGATTACAGAGGTTAAAATCATGCTGTAAACGTAAGGCAACAGAACATAAATTACTATTTTACATATGTAACTTGGCTTATGTATTTGACTTTAGAATCACAGAGAATTCAAGAAATGTCAAAATATTAATTCTGAAAATCAGATTAACAACAACCGAAAAAAGAAAACAAGCCTAAATCTGTAGCACTATTTCAGTGGTCAAAAGCTGTACTTAATCCACAGGAACTACAGTGAATTTGTAAAGACTGAATACCACATCAATATTCCCAGCACCAGCTCAGTAAATTAACAACTAAACTATTGTTTTATTTATTGATATTAAAGATCAAGCTTGCTCAAGTTCCACAAGGACTCCGTGGCAATCTTTAGGGTGAAGAAAAATCACAGGTTTGCCATGCGCACCTATTTTTGGCTCTTCACTCAATATTCGTATCTGTTTTTCCTTCAGGTCGGTCATAGCTGCTTTTATGTCATCAACCTTATAAAGGAAAAATACAGTTCACAAATTTAACATATTACAATGTACGATGCAGATTCTACATTTAGAAGCAATAATATAATTCCTTACTAAAATTTTACTTTATTTATTATAATATGATTCTGAAAATATATTCTAGAAGTTTTAAAACATCTAGTTTTAAAAATAAAAATCCTACAGAAGTTTGCTTTTGTTATTGGAGGATTTTATAAAATATTGTTCAAATACATTGTACCATATTTAAGAAATTAAAAATTTTTATGTTGTTACTTTATAAGGACTCCATAAATAATCTAAACTCTGCATTACTATTACTAAGAAGATCATATTGCTTTCAAACTATCAATAACTAAAGAAGAATTCCTCCCTGTCTAATTGATGACAGAACACTGAATCATTAGATGCTGTTGAAAAGGGAGGACAATGGGCAGAAGATAAAAGGGAAAGTCCCTTTTAGATTTATATATCCTCCCCCTGAGTAAGTTAAGCTTCATAAGGTTTCCTGAGGAAACCCTTGGAATCATCAGAAACATACTGAGAATATGACCTGGTTTTCCAGTTGGACTTAATGATAAAAATAGCCTTTAACATATTTCTGCAGGAAACTGTACTGAAAAATTATGTAATTAACAAAAACAGGTCTATGCTGTATAATGTGATCTTAAGTCTGATGTAATGTCATCAGATGAAAGTTGAATCTTTCCAAACCTTAAATGCATTCATTCTTTGAAATAATAAAATTAGCACTCAGTTTAGCAAATCCATGAGTCAATAATCAATAAAGACCTAGAATTAAAGTAATAGTATTGCTGTTTTTCAAGACTGAGGTGTCTGGACATAACTTCTTGAATAAACTTCCATGATATCATTGTAGGAAAGAAGGGAATACCTAACTTTAATTCAGAGAAACAGACATCAGCTACTTCCTCTCATTTGCAGCAGGTTTTTTCATTAAAATTCTGAACTCACTACATTTCTTCCTACACACAACTACTAGTCTCCTAAAAATTAAAAAAAAAAAAAAAAGAAATGACTGTCAAGTTTTATCTAAAACAAAACAGCACATGTAATGTGTGCCATAGTCCCCCCAGGGTTGTTTCCCCTAGAAGAACAGCCACTGCAGCTGCTGCTCCTGTCCTGCAGAGATGGCCAGAAGAGGAACTGTGTCTGGGCTCAGCTGGAATGAGTTCCTGCATCCCTAAGGAAGCAGTGAGAGTAAACAGGGGAAAGCCTGTGGGTGCATCCGTGTTAGGAGAGTATCAGGCTTGGGTTCCTCTCTCATTCTACCAAGTGTCCAGCATGCTTTTCATTGCAGGTATTACATTCAATTATAGGTGGTCAGGAATAATTTAATTTTTTCTTATAATGCTTATTTCGTCTGGAACAAATTCCCTATCAAAACATCTGTCTAAAATTTTCCTTTGAATAATAAGACAGAAGGAAGAAATTAAAAAGTATTTTGATAAACTTGTCAGGCTTCCTCTCCAGTATGGAAAGAATTTTTACAATTAAGCTTTTTGCAATAAAATTGTTCATAGAAAGATACTTCTACAAAATATTTTTTTAAATTTCAAATGAACAATCAACTGAAGTTTTTTTATAGTTTTTCTGAAAACTGTTTTTGTTCAACTTCAATAGACAACATATCTTTGAAATGGTAAGGTTTTCCATTCTGAGGAGAATGGAAAATGGGAGGAGGGAGGTTAATATATTTTTGATTGACTTCTTCCAGTGTATGTCCTTCATATGTCAGGAAGTTGACACCTGTCAAACACTTGTCAGAAGCCCTTGGGCTTGTCCACCTTCCACACTGGATGCTTAACCCTCCCCTCCCAAATGTAATCTTTATAGCATGAAAGAGGAAACAATTATCACACGGCTTATGAAATTGAACTGTAATCTCCAAAGCAGAAAAAAGGCACTTTCTTCTTCTGCAATAAAGATAAATACCAAGATAAATTCTCACAAATATGACAGCCTTATGTACTTGTTCTTGAAACAGGTCAAACCTATGAAAAAATGAAGCATACTTCAATATCTCTATCTTAACATATGATATATTGTGTTAAAATACCTCAATGCAGATATGGTGCATTCCTCCAGTCTTGTTTTTTTGCAGAAAGCTTGCAATGGGACTTTTCTCTCCTAAAGGATGTAGAAGTTCCAGCTTGGTATTTCCCAGCTCCACAAAAACGGTGTAGACGCCATGTTCAGGAAGAGCAACAGTCTCGCTCACCTGTGCTCCTAACACATCTTTATACAAGGACTGAGCTTTTTCCAGATCAGGTACTGCAATTGCTACATGATTAAGTCGTCCCAGTTTCCACAAACAGCTTGGAATGTTTTGAGCAAAGGAATTCGATGATGAGAGAGTTCGTATTGTGGGAGCTGATGCCTGCAATCTGGTAAGAAGCCCTAAAAAAAAGTGAGTAGCACTGATAAAATGCTTTTAAGAAAGTATCAGTATCTGCTATTACCCCTTTTAATGAGGCCTATGTCAAAAGCACACCAAGTGTGCAAAGTCCAAAAAATCTTTACTTTTCTATATATTTTGTCCTTCAGAGAAGATTGACCTGACCCTGCCCTCATATATGACTGCTGGCTTCCTAACCTCAGTGATACTGCAGGATGTGTGTCACTTTCTCCAGCTTCATTTGAATAATATTTTTAAATGATCTATTTAGGTTTTGTTCTATTAATGGTTGACTGATCTACTAGTATTGTGCACATCAGAGTTTAAACATGTACAGTGGTACCCACTGAGGCTTACATTCTGTAACAGAGCAGATTATGAGGCAACAAGTCTGAAGTACAGCATAAAATGAGATCCTCATCCTTCAAATGTTTATTCATAGGCTTGTTGCTCTTTGTGTGGGACAGGGTTCATTGACTTACATGGCTAGTAATCAAACACAAGGCAAATCCAACGGAATCCTGTCATGTTCTCTAGGGGGAGGTTATGCAGCTGTGGATCGCAGCAAGAACCTTGTCTCTGGGTGTTGCTCTACTGTCAACCATTTCAGGTGGAGAAACACTCTGAGGATGGAGAGGATGCTGTCACCACAGGGAGTCTGGTGTACAGGGGCTGTGTATTAGCTCTCTGGACCACATGGAGAACGGGCATAGCCTGGCCATTCTTCAACCCCAGCAATTTCAAGGTGGCACTAACATCTTGGAAACTTTGCTGGCCAGCAGCGCTTAGGCCACCCAGAGTGCTGCTCTGCTCTGTGCTGGGGGCGGCTTTTGGGAATCAGATGGGCTCCATGGTTCCTAGAAACTGAGTCTCACTTTGTTGTAGCTCTGGTTTCTTTCATCCAAGTGCAGTTACACAAACCTGTTTTCATTCCCCGTGTCCCCCTGATCGGTCACCGACAGCACCGTCTCGCAGTCACTTTTCTCCTGCAGGCTGTGGCTGCAGTGTAACGGGGGGGTTCAGGTATGGTGAGTGTCACCTGCCCTTGCCATTAGCGGAGTGAGCAGCCCGGGTAATTACAGTGAACGAGAAATGATTTTGCATCTGACTTCCGAGCTGTGCCTTAACAAGCCAAGCTCCTCCTTGCGCCCTAAGTTGGAGTTTGCTGCATGAGTTAACACTAAGCCGGCTACTGTCGGTTTCACTATACAGTCACCCGGATCAGAAGAGCGGCCTTGTTTGTATTCTAAACCAACTCCGTTCTGCTGAGCCTGCAGGGCTCCCGCGGAGCGCCTCGGGCCCGTTCCAGCAGCCCAGGGCGGGCAGGGGCGGCGCGATCCGCCCGGCCCAGCACCACCCGGGACTGCCCGCCGCCGCGGGGCCGCCGCTCCACGCCGGAGCGGGAACCGAACCC
>VZTO01004588.1:29275-92635 GCA_013400615.1 Syrrhaptes paradoxus | reverse complement strand
ATAGCTTCAGAACTGGGATTGCACAAAAAAAACCTGTGAAGTTAGCTGAAGTGTTGCAGATTCTTCTTACAGGTTCTTGTTACACTCTCTTAATTTAATTTATCTGCCCAAAAAAACCCATTCCATTTTTCATCACCTTCAGCCTTTGCCAGTCTGGAGTTTTCCTTATTTCTCATAGCTGCTTAAACTAATAAGTGTAAAAACTGTTTCTAGTGCCATAACATTAAGTATATATATATTTAAACCTGCTGAATTTCCCATTATTTTAGAAACTGTGACTTGCATGGAGATCCCTAGCCTGAGACCTTGTGAATAGTACAGACAATTCATTCTTCACACTAGTCATGAGCTATAAATTTAATCCTGTGTATGGCAAGCCTGTCAGATTAACAAATTCTTCAATTTTGTTCTGGCTTCTGCTGGTGGCAAGTAAATAGAGACAGAAAATCCACCCATCTCAGCAGGAACTGGCTCCAACCTTGGATAAGATGTTGCAACCACAGAAGTAGGTGATGGTGACCGCTCCAGTGAAAGCTACAAACCAGTTTTTGCTCTACACAAAATTTCTTGGGGGGACACTGCATGATGCTGGACCTTGGCCTCTCCACAAATACAAAGTGAAGGAGGGTGCTCAGGCTGGCTGCAACAGACTTTAACCAAATGATGTTGGAGCCAGCGTGGCAATAGTAATTCAGAAAGTTTGCCAAGATTTTCTGACTGGTACATGAATCCAAGTCACTGTCTGACCTCTCAAATTAAAGCTTAATTTTCTTTCTAATTTAAAGTGAAACCTATCCCTACTGATTTACAATGTGCTAAACACCAACAGCCTTTTATATATATATATATACACACACACACACACATCTGTTCTGCCTAGTTCATGCAGAGGAGATGAATTCATATTAACAGGGGCTGGTTGGTAATTAACACTTTCACTCAAAATATTGTGCTGAACATAGAATTCAATATACCATATTGCACTATATGGCAACACAAGCTCTCCAAGTAAATGTACCCTCATACATCATATTTTAGAAAAAAAAATGATTATTGAATTTACTCTGCAGAACAGCTGTGTGATAAATAATTTCAGTCCTTTAGTTACTCACTGTAAAGAAGCTACATAAATAATTACTGGTTTACTGACAGCAATTAAGTTGGCCTAAGAACCCAGGATTGATAACACACTTACTCCGCTCATTCTCTGGAATAATAACTTAAATGCCATTTCTAAACATCATATATCTTTATCTTGGATTGTGATAACTGCCAGCTCATCCTGACCAAAGGAGCTATGAAAATGCAGCTAGAATGGAGATTTCTTTCAACTCAGTAAATCACTTTCCCTTAGTGTCTCTTTTTGCAATAGTCAGGATTCTAGTGAGGCAATCTTAATTTATTAGTTTAATCTGGCAAATTAGTTGCTGTAGGTTTTGGTTATACAGATAAATGGACAATAAAAACCATTTTGACTTGAATAAGATTTCCTTTTGCAAGGATGCAAAGAGAATACTGAAAATAATTTGACTATTATTGTTTTAGAGACTAAATTCAAACGCAAGACCATATAGAATAAATATTGTATCAAAATCCCTAATAAGGGGAAGTTTGCTGCTACCTAGCGATAGCTATATGCAACCATGTAAAGTCATACTACATTAACAGTTTATAAAAGTAGCAGCATTTGGAGTACTATGTGCATATACAGAATAAACATTTGATGCTCTAGCAAAAAATTCACACTTGCATTTTAAAACTAGGTGCTAGAGAGGGATAAAATGAATAAATGTAAGAGAAGAAGATCAACAAGAATGGAAGAATAGTAAGTTGCAGACATCATTAAATGGGGCATTTTCATTCAATTCCTACTTTTAAAAAAATATTTTTTGCACACTTGTATTTTATGAGAGATGAAGTGTGATCTGTGGATGACTTGCCCTTACTGGAGTTATAAGACTTGCAGTTGTGAGAGGGCAGACGGGAAATTATTTTCCATGAGGCATTTCAGTTTAGATTTTGTAACAAATTAGGTACCCACTTTTCCAAAGTTTTTACAGCTCTTGGCTTTTTGTTTCAAAATGTCCTGGGGTGGGCAAGTCTCCAGTGTATTTGTTTTGTAACATCTTGCTTGGATAATGTGACCAACGTGGAGAATTTTTCCAGTTTGCCCTGGAAAAAAAAAAAAAAGACATACTGTTTGACGAGTGAGGGTACCTACCACTGAGCATTTGGTTACTGTCGTGTCTGTGGGGACTTTCTCTGGCCATGGAAATCTGAGATAAGTCAAGACACTCTAACTTTGATAGAAAACATCACTTCAATTTGAAAAAAAATAGCAAAAATGATGGCTTTTACATCTGAATTTAAGCAAACATGGAATGGTACAGTTCGTTGAGAGAAAATCATTTTTATGCTAGACTGATGCTATTTGTTCAGTTCACTTTGTTTCACTCTGAGTCTAGTGGGAACAGAGGGGAAGGAGTGACCTTCTTAACACCACTTTCACTCCTGCCTTTAAGCCGTACCCTTCATATTTCTGCTGGAAACGTTTCATTTAAATCGCTCCCAGGACAGATTCATCAGAGTGGGGTATATGATTTAAGGCTGGTGCACTGCATTTTTTTTTGTTCCTGAAGCATAATTTTCTTCATGATAAAATACAATGTGAGGAAGAGGTTGCACTTCAGAGAATATATACCTTGCTGCAAAACATCAGTTTTTACTCCTCAGTATTTCCAGATTGCCTGGTAATGTCCCTAATGTATTCATTAGAGAGAGGATGGATCAGTGTCGCACAGAACCAGAATAAGATTCACACCAGGAGATGCGAAAACACAATGCTGAGATAAAGAAAGGGATTCTTCTCGTGTATGGAATAGAAATACTCTGAAGATACAGTATCTGTTCTTGCTTTCCACAAATATTTTTCTTTTTCTTACATTTCTGTTCAGAAATTGCCTTTCTGTTAAAGGCCCTGTATTTTTCCGTTGTTGAAGTGAAATGGCACGTACTGTAGACTGATGTCTTAATAATGACTTGCTCTGGACTCCTTGCTGGTGACCAGTGAACCACAAATACACACTGAAATGAACAATGGGGACAAAAGATTAGCCCATTACTTACTTGGATTCAGCAGCAGACTTTAATTGAAGCGTGTTGTGCTTCCCGAGAATAGAGTGCTTGACCTAAACTCAAAAAGTAGTCATGAAAATGTGGGGGCAGCTTAGTCCAATGTTGGTATCTCTACCAGAAGCAAAGTTTGATACACATCTATCTAGTTCATTTTAGCAAATGAGGACACAGACCCAGTCAGTGACTAAATGTTTTCTAGCTGTATATTCTATTACAATATTCCATTTTTGTCAGTATTCAATATTTCTGCAATTATTCACTTCCACCTGACTCACACAACGAAAAATGACATGTTAATGGCAAACTATGAACACTTGTGGCAAGTTTTTAGCAAACAGTCTGGAGAATGGTAATTACTGTGAAGTAGTTAATAAATGTCAATGTCTCATCCAGTTACAGAATAAGACACGACATAAATCCTGCTGATGTGTTGGAAGTCTTTCAACTAATTGTCTCCATTAGTCTTCAAATTGGAGGGCTCATCAACTAAAATGTGTTATTTGTAGTGTATTATTAATATTTTTTTATCTTTGGGTAATGTCACAGATTGTATTTATTCAAAATTTCTGTAGCCTTTCTGTGAGGAAAACTTTCAATCCCAAAATTTCCTATCCTGTAAACTGACAGTGAAATGATGAGAGTCTTCTGGCAACCTGTTTTCTTCTGTTTCACCTTCTTCTCTTCAACTGGAAGATAAGAGTTATAAGGAAATTAAAAATAATGCAAATGCAAGATAAGAATTCTAGTCAAGTTTTAGGAGGGTTTGGTTTGTTTTTTTTTTTTTGAGACCTAAGGCATTCTTCAAATAAGATACGATAACCTCAGCGTGCTTGTGAGAATATTATCACCAGACTTTCCATGCTATAGACCATCCAGAAAAACCAATAGTGCAGAGAAAGAAACTGTAGATTCCAGGTTCCCTAGATGTGGCCATTATTTATCATTCTCATTTATCTGATTCCAATTTTGTGTAAATGCTCATATAAAAAAATAATTATTTTAAAATCTGTGTTGCTATACCAGAATAACATTGGACCCTGGTTGCATTTCTCCGACTATGAAAACTGAGTTATGGTGGAACAGCTTCTGTCATTCCATCGTAGCTTTATAATTGACTATATAAGTACTGGTATTAGCCCTAAAAAGCCTGTCTTGGTTTTTCTTTCTTTTTTTCCTTTCTGTTCACTTTCTCTGATGATCTTAAATGATGACAGCAGGCATATGCTGCTATTGCAGAAATGAGGTGGAAGCAAACAGGGCTTACGTCTTTGTACATTCCAGTTCCTGAAAACAAATGGAGTGGGAGGGTATGCTAAATGGCATTGCTCAGCAGCCAAATTATTCATCACTCACATATCAAATGCTCCTTCCTGAATACTTAATTGACCAGTAAACTTCCTAATTAGAGCACAAAATCTAGACGGACAGTGCTTCTGGCTAAGCAGGGTGAGATGGATACTATAGGAGTACTGAACACACTCAGGTCCATATAGCACTGAGATACTTCAGCAGTGTAAGAATAAACAGAGTAAATTTTCAGAGCAAATACTGGCTTTTCATCTCTGGGATAAACGCCCAGTTTCTGTCCATAATCCTACTAACTGTGGACTTAGATTTATAATAACTCTACCAGGCTCCTCAGAATAATATTGACATTTCAGAAGGCTTGTTGTCACCCAATGCAGTTTGGGCCACCTGCCCTTTCTACTCAAGGACTGACCTATCTGAAAGGTGTTTCAACTGGCCACAGAGGGAAGGGCCTTCCTAGGAGCACGGTGGCGTGTGTCCCCATCTAAGTCACTTTAGCTAATGCCTTTGATGCCTACATTGCACACACAGTCCATAAGTTTTCTAAGCTGGATTCTCTCCGTGGCTTCAAAGCAGATGTCACACGGGCAGCACCCATGTCCTCACTGCACCAGGACAGCCCTTGCATCTCCAGAGGCAAAAGTATAACACTGCTGGTACCCTGGAAGGGTATAACCAGGTTAAGCAACCTGAATTATCTCCTTGAAATGGGTATTCCCTCTGACTTACAAGTTGACTTATAGTTGGGAAACAGAAGTTCAGCTGGAATAGACAGGGGAGGTTATATTAACTTAATAAAAAATGTAGCGTCTAACTCAAAAAATCCAGCATCTTTTAACAGAAGTCAAGTGATTTTCTCATTTGTCTGGCCAGCTTCTATCAAGTTCATTACTCTTTCTTGATTAAATCTTTTTGAATGATTTGTGCCTGAATGAGAAGCAGAGAAAGGGTAGTCACAAATCACTCCTGAGACAGACTCTGACAGTGATGTATACGAGTCATTTATGTGCAGCTGGATGTAAGTCTTTAATTCTTCTTCTTAACTGTAAGGAAAAGGGTATCATCAGCAACAAATATCCTAAGGGTGTAAGGTGTAACGGAAATTTCTAGCATGTTAGGGCTGGCAATAATTAGAATACTAGAAAAAATTTTGCAAGTTTATCAGGAATAAATACAATAGTGAAAAAAGGGAACTGGTGTAATAATACTAAACATTTAAGTTACTAGTCCATTTATTGCATTGAATTTATGCAAGGAGAGGAGAGAGGAGAACAAAAAGGCATATGTCTGTAATTGGGATCTATAAACAGTTTGGTCTGTGAGCTGAACCTCTTGAAAATGAGTAATAGGCACCTTTTGGCCTGAGTAGAGTGACTTCCATTTTCTAGCTCTACAAGCTTATTGATGCAATCAAATCTTTCTGCTAAAGTTATAGGTAAATTTTCATTTTATCCATCAGATACTGTTCTTACATTCTAACCTCAATACTGGCATAGTGTTCCTGCATGTACCTAACATTAAGCACTTTCCTTAGCTTTACATGTTCCCATGTTACCAGAGAGGGGTGTGAGAACCTCTTTGCGGTGGGAACCAATACTCTGGAATAGGCTGGGGTTCATTCTGCATTGTGTTAGCATCCTGACTTCATTTAGATTTAAGTGTGTTAGAAATAGAGGTGGAGGCTACTCTAGTCTGGATGGTGGAGGTGGATTGCATGGGTCTGTTTCAGCATCACAGTATTCAAAGGACACATGCTTCGCCGGGCAGCGATAGTTGGGAGAGAGAGAAGGGCTACAGCCTCCTTCGCGCCTCTAGTAAACCTGTGCTTACATAAAACTAAACATGTGCTCTGTGCAGAATAGCAGCTTCCCTCATTTGCTTTACAGATAGAAGGGAGGGGAAAATATTCTTTTTCTCCTCAACCACCTTTCATCTGTTATTTTTCTCTTTTATCTACTTTTCCTCATGAGGCTGATAGTAAATGTCGCCTTCTCTGACAGAGAACTGGGCTGCTCTGAGCAAGATAACAAACACGTGCTTTTTTCCCCACTTTCCTTACATAAAATAACATTTCTTATTCTATTTGCTTTGTTACTAGCTCTTATCTGTAATTTGGATCATAAACCAGGACTGACTTTTTCCAGGAACGCTGAATAATATAATGGCTGGTAAATTGTGAGGATATTTTTCTTTTTTTTTCTTTTGTTCTGAATTTTTTGATGTTTCAAAATAGATTTGGGAACTATTCGTACTCTATAGAAAAAGCAGAAACAAAAGCCTTTTATCCTCTTCATTTCTGACCACTATGTCTGGTTGGTTCAACATGTTGTCTTTCCTTTCTTTTCTGAAAATTAGAGGGGGCCTTTTTCAGTGATACTAGTGTGAGTCAAGGTCCGATCCTAAGCTTACTGCTCTTAGTACCAAAAGTTTCTGTCATTTGCTGGGCTCAATACAGCTGGGAATCTTACAGTGCAGTGAGGGGTGCAGGTCCTTGGATAGGATTCCTGGTTTAAGGCTTTGCTTAAGAGTGGCTTCCAAAAGAAGATGCTCAAATGTTCCTTCAAGACTGGTATTATCAGGTTCTGAAATGGACCACAGAGAGCCCCAAGTATTAAACAGGAAAACTAAACTGTAAGATGCGTATCTATATAGTAAATATCTGTCCTCTACTTGTTGGAGAAGTGAACCTCCACTTTACTCTCCAGAGTACCAGTTTCTTCTTTGCCTTCTACTTTCCCTGTTTTCTCTTCCATAACTGCCTCCAGGAGCATCTGTTAGGAAACCAGGCTTGGGGACAGAACTAAATCCAGGGCCACATGATTTAACTTCAGTCATGGACCTTCACAGGTTATAAATTGCCTGGTAATTCCTGAATTAAAAGTTTAATAGCATATTTTCGTTTTTGTTAGGAGAGAAGTAAGACAACGATATTTTAATTGTTTTCATAGTTGCCTTACAACAAACTGAAGTGTTACATGGAGTCAGACTTCTTGTCCATATTTTGAAAAGGGGTGACTTGGTAGTAGGTTTATTTCAGTCCTTTACTATGTTAGAGTAAAAGATTATTTTTTCCCCCTCTTAAAAATCTTTTTCTTTCAAATAATATCATTAACATGATGGATGAAGAAAAGTCTTTCTGTTGTTTCTCTGGATCCCTGTCACCTTTCCCATCTCTTGCGGCAGTGTGAACACCCCTTTAGTTTATATACTTTTTTGGAAGATGACCTTGAAAATTTAAGCATACGTGAAGCCACAAATACCATAGGTGTCTGGTTTTGATTCTGGTCTTTAGACACTTCCATTGTATAAATATTTGTGATAAATAAAAATATGTTATAGAGCCCCTTCCAGAAATTCCTGGTACTGATCACAGCGCCAGCACAAGGACCATCAAGTAAACCCAGGGTGAGCTGTATCACAAAAGAAAGCTTTTGCTGTTTGTTATTCACTGAGTTTGTGTGCTGCCCTTCCACGTCCATCCTACTTACCAGCGAGGAGACCAGCTATTACTTTGTGTTTCTGCATCCTTGTTGCTTGCTAGCCCCTAAACACTGCTGTCACCAACAATATTATTTGTATTTATAATAATAATAATGAATAGCAAGCAAGCACTGTAAATAGTGCACACAAAACTGCTCTAGAGAATATTTTTCATGGATTAGGGCACAGTTTACTGGTCTGTCATTAAATCTCCTGATATCTCCCCAGTTGCTAAAGAGAAGTGAATGAATTTTTGATAGAGATGCAATGGGTTTTACTGCATTCATCAGCCAGCAGATCCATCAAGGCATTTCTATCATGCTTATTGTTATTGTACCTCAGCTCCTGGAACACTGAAACTTAATTCCTTATGGACGGGGGCCCGCAGAGGACTGATGACAGACTAGGAAAGTTGCAGGCTCTGGGAGCAGTTAGAGGCAACGGAGTCCAACCAGGGGTAGGAGGTGGAGTAGTGCTGGCCTGGGGCAAGCTGCTAATTAAAAGATGTTTTTCTGCTAGCTTATGTCAGAGGAGCCCTGACATAACCTTCAGTAAGGGGCCTCTTTATTTCTCTTGAATGTCAATGAATTTATTAATAAGAAGATCAATTTTAAGTGCTACTCCCAGTTTGGGTTGCCATGGAGACTGCTGACCTGATGCTGGAGCAAGGCAGACGTGGGGAGCAGCCCCCGTGTTCTCGCTGCTGTCTGAGCATCATCTGTGACTTGGATGCAGATGCAGTAAACCACAGCTGTGCGTTGTTGAGGCGGGGTAAATCCCGACATCGTGAATTTCAGAAACAGGGAGTTTCTGCTTCAGATAAATCCTTCTTTTGCTGCACCTTTGCAGACTGAGATAGCAGAGGGAGAAGTTAGGCTGGAGCAAGAGCCTGCCTTGAGTCAAGGATGTACAACAGGGCCTGCACGAGGTCACATTCTCACTGTACACTGCTGGGTTTGGAATGATAAAGGGGGAAAAAAACCTTCATTATGGGAGTCTGTTCATCTTCCCTTGCCTGTGCCCACTGCATGGCACTGGGGACAGCAGAGAACTGGACTCAGGGACTGGTGTTTCTGTGGCCCTGCTTACAAAGGGATTCAGAAACTTCTGGGGCATCATTAGTATTGTTAGAGAACACATTTAATAAATTCAAACCAGCTACTTATCAATTTGTGCCCTTGATCTGCCTGTATGGGAAACATATCTTCCATAGAAACTGGCGTCTTCAGAGTACCAACATCCACCCTGTGCTAAATTCAAAATATAAAAGCAAGCGAGGCACCGAGAGGTGGTGTTCAGCCAGCAGCTGCCCAGCAAAACACCAAGCCAGCCCAGAAGGGAGCAAGGGGCCAGAACCACCCTGAGCTGGACAGCAGGGAAGGGAGGTGAGGACCCGAATCAAAGCCCTCGGCAGGGCTGCGGAGCTGGTTTGTGCTGCTCGAGAGAACCCAGGCCCTCGGGTGGCATGAGCTGACATCACTTAATTGATGCCAATTCACAGCACTTCAGGATCTACTTGACAGAGCTGTCTGGGCTTATGGAGAGGATATTTTCAAAAAGCTCTCGGCCAAGTATGGATTTCTGTAAATGAGTGTTTACAAATAAGCCACTTACCACCTGGGCTTCACAGATAACCGCAAATTTCTCTTTTATCACATAACCTCAGTCTCCCCAGGCAGCGGTACGTGTCAGATGAGTGTGGCAGATGCAAAGTTCAAGGGAAAAAGTAAAATGTAGGCATTGCAGAGATGAACATTCACAATATCTGACGTAAGTCCTGGCAAGACCAAGTAAGAAATGCCCGAGAAGTTAAATAAACTGCAGAGGTATTTATGGGAAGAGAAGTAACCAGGTGGAAAGAATGAAGAAGGGAACAAGACCTGTGAATGTATTTGATGACCGTAAACAGAGACCAGCCACCTCATACAACCCAGACAAATACAGTTCGACTTGTAATCAATTTTTTTGTATAAAACCCACCACCTCTAGGAAGAAAAAGCAGAAGGTAGAAGCATAATCTCTTCTCTATGCCAGTCACAAAATTAATACTGCAAAAGCAGCAGTACCTGTAGAGCGTGTAGGAGATAAGTGCCTATAGATTATGGCATCTGCTCTGGCTGCACTTGCATAGATAACACCAGGCAAGAGAGACAGAAGAGTTTGGGGAGTGCCTACACAAGTGACTAAAAAAATATGTCAAGGAAGTTCTTAAAACATTGCGGGATGTGCCTAGTAGTAGTCATGCACTTTAAAAATAATGTTAATTGGCACATTGATGAGATAACTGGAATTCATGAGTTTTCAATACATCTATTGTAAACTATCATGAAATAAAAATACTGAAAATGCAATAAGGATTAAAGAAATGTTTGCAACTAATGGTCAGGTTAGAAAGTTAGCTTTCAGATTGCTCAAAACCAGGATGCTGTCCCTTTGTGCAATTAAAACAAGGGACTGTATTTCTGGTCCAGCCCTCGTGCCCTGCAGAGAAATCATACAGACCAAGGCACTGCAATTACTGTAACTATGAGGAACATTGAAGTAACAGAAAATACACCACACCTATCAGCTTTTCTTTCTACAGTTTCCTAGTTCTCAAACAACTACCAACCTACTGGGTCTTTAACAGCACTCACTCCTGAAAGCTGTTTGAACAAGTGTGGTTTAAAGTGTATTGCAACTGTATTGGTACAAAGAGGCACAGCTTACATATTTTTTTATACTTTTCAACTCGCCCAAAGTCAGCAGTGGGCAGAAACAAAAGTGGGTACAAACAAAACATCTTTAGAAACAGTTATAGCATGGATGGGAGAACCTGCAGGCAGCAGTGGATAAGTCTTGCATACAAGACTGTGTGTTATCACGCTTTAGAATCATTGTTATCATGTATGAGAAGTTTATTGTTTTCTGGAAGGAATAACTTGAAGGAGTAATCGTGGTTTTGGCTGTGACAGCAGGTGACCAACTCTGCTGCAGTTTATGGGAATTTCTTATTTAATAGCAGAGCAAATATTGCTCATTTTTGCCCTCCCCATATCCCTGCCCCTCCCAGGCAGATAACTCCATTCCTCTGAAGATGAGGGTTAATGTGCACGCTGACCCATCAGCAGATCCTGTGTGTCCTGCCATTTCTGCAGGGGTGTTTCTTGACTGAAATCAGATATTTTTGACCAGGTTCCTACCGTGCTGGCAAACACGGAGAGTTTGAAGCTGTGTATATGCTGTGTGTGCTTTGTACATCACTTCCATAGAACAAAGTGAGTGGGTGTCTATGGCCCTTGCCCCAGATGAAGAATAAGGCTTCAACCTGCCTTTGTATTACTTGTTGTGTATAGCAGTTTTCTGGGTTGGTTGGTTTGCTTCTGCTTAAACTGCATCTCTAAATTCTTACTTTCTCAGCTTAGAAAGTACAATGTTTCACAAATTATAGTACGCAGAAGGAAACTGGAGTTTAGCTGTTTTGAGCTTCCCAATGAGCATTTCTTATGGTGCAATTACTGAGGCTGTTATCTGAAAAACAGTTCTATTAAATTAAGAGCTTTGATATGTAGGAAGAAAATTAGCTGATATTTTTTTTCTCTGTTAAATTATTGCACTGATACACAGCCAGGAGGGACTGGATTTTTTCTTGCAGAAGGAGCAGTTAGGTGTTCATAGGACCAAACATTGCCTTAACAGGTAGACCTTATTAAAAGTTGCTCTACAAAATGTTTGTTGTTTGTCGTGGTGAGTTATGGCTAGTGTAACAGTTAGAGGGGAAAGACAGATGTTATTTCACAAAGCGTGCTCTGCACACACGCATGAGCTCTGCAGAAGGATTTAAGTGGCTGAAGGACAAGGACAGCAGAGCAGGATGCAGGTGTGTGAGTGATGCTCCGGCAGTGCTGCAGGAGAGCAGGTACCCAGCGCTGTGGCAGGGCTGGGCAGCCAGCTCGAGGTGCCTGGGTTTGCAGTGCCTGCATCCTTCATGGGTCTAGTCTGGTGACAGACTAGAAAATATGTTTGATTTCACAAGTTCCTTTAATTTCAACTGCTGTGAATTAAAGGAGAAATTATTCATAGAGGTGACTTTGTTGAAGTCATGGTGCAAATATTACCCTTTTCTGTCCACCAAAATCCTCCTAAGTGGCTCCTCTGATCCAGATAAACTCTGCTCTGAAGATGGCAGAGCACAGCACGAGTTATTTTATTTTGCAGCACAAATGTCTCCTGTATTGTGTGTCTGAGGCAGGCGATTCAGTAAGTGTAAATAATAACTGACTTTGACAGAAATGCCTTGTACACTGGAGACCCTCCAGACAAGCAGAGAGCAGCTTTCACACATTTTTTCCAGCTACATTGTAGAACAGAATGCAGAAATTCAGATTTGTGACACTCCCCGTGATTCCTGCTTCCCTACTGAAAAAAAAAAAAGACTGCACTGCTTCACTGGTGTAGCTTTTTGTCTGTGATAAATGCATTGACATGACTTCTTCTGTGATTATTCATTTTCCTTAATAGGTTTGAGAGAGAGGAAGTTCCTTGACAGTATTATGGAAAGAATATGTCACTGCACTGTGACAGAGAGGAGGTATAAGACATGTAATAGATCCTGTTTCTGCAGCTGTGCTGGAGAATGAACTGTTGTGCTCTCCCCTGTAAAATGTAAGTGATGTAAACTCCATCTACTGCGGGACAATCTCTGTTTTTAACTGGGGGAGGGATGCTCCTGAAGATGATATAAGCAGTGAAAGAAAAAAAGGCAATACATTAAATATAATACATACCATGTACAGCCAGTGAATAAAACCACAGCTCTGCACGTGAGGAGTACATAGCTAACGGGTAATGATGAAATACTTACTGATACAATTTGGGGGGGGGTCCCCACCTGACCTTGCCTGCCTTGCCCCATATGCACACCGGGCAATGCAGTATGTTGCAGAACCTGCTGTGAGTGCTCCTGGACCTCATCTGGCTGGCAGCAGGACAGGGTCAGGGTGTGTGCTGGCCTTAGAGCTGCTGTAGTGCTCGGGGCTCTAGGTGAGAAACGCTGTGTGATGCTGTGCACACGCTTGCCGGCTCAGGGCATGCGGGTGGGAATGTCTGTGCTCACACGGGAACTGCTGCTGTGGCAGGGCAGTCGGTGCACCAGGGGAGGTGATGAACGTGGCGGTGGGTAGGTGTTGCTGGGAGCTGCATCCTCCGTCACAGCTTCCTCAGCTGGTCAGGGCAGGTTGAAGCAGCAAAATGCTTTCTACAGCAGGCTTTGCTGCAAAGGCCCGCTGCAGCTAATGGGTGTAGCTATTCAAAACTTCACTCTGTTCAGTAGTTTACCCATAACATAGTCCACAGACTTTTAAAATTATATAATTATATCCTTTGCTGGTGCTGCAGAAAGCTGCCTGGATGAATATTCACAGATGCTAAGCCTCAGATCCTGAAGCCTCCCACGCAGTCATCAACAGAGAGTAGGAAAGTCCCCTGGGTCAGCATGAGGACTGAGCTTTGTCCTTTTTCCTCTATGAACAGATGTCCATATAGCTTCCCCTCCCCCACCTTTTTTTTTTCTTTTGGAGATGGTAAAATATGACAAATTAGTGATATGTTACTGGCTAATTGAGAAGACGTGCTCACATTTGGTTGACCCGTGCAGAATCTGAAACAAAAGTGCCAGAAGGGAACATGCTATAGTCAGCATAATAGGAACTCTGAGTTGTCAAAATCCTACTATATAAGGCCCAGATTTTCCAAGGAGCATTTGGTCTTTGCTGCTTAACTTGAGACACTTTTAGAGGGTAAAAATTTCATTTTGTTTTGTTGCATATTTTTCTGCAGGAAAAACCCAAAACCATATTTTTCTGCACAAACCAAAACTTGAGGCAATGACAGAATTGCACATCATGCTTCCATTGTCTTGGCTTGAACAGTTTTGTGCTTTATTCCATGTTCTTAAGTAGAGATAAGCAAATGCTTAGCTTGGAGAATGCTTCAAGGAAGACACTCAATGCCCAGTCAAGCCTGCTTTTGTACAGTAATGACAGAAAATAACATGGGGAGAGAAAACTCCAGTTGCCTTTGATATAGGTAGATTAGCCTGAAGCTGCTGTACTGGGAATTACCCCTAACGAATTAGCCACTGGTCAAGGGAGCTGCCTGGTAAAGGTGCGCTGAACAGCTCCTAAAAGCCACACTTATGACTCAATGTTTCTGTCGTGTGTCAGCAGCTGGTGAACACACTGATGTCAGTGGTACATTCAGTATTGTAATCACCCCTGACAAGATGAAAGATGGTCTCCGAATTCCAAGAACATATGGGATTATTGAGAAAGAAAATTGTGTGAACAAGGGCAATTATAGCAATAACTATCCATGATGTACTACACTGAGCCATCCAAGCGTAACACAGATATAATGAAAATATTTTTAAAGGCAAACATGATGTAAACCAGTGCCGAAATGATCTAATTTATTATTCTGTCATGAATGATAAATGTTAAAAATACCCTCTACATATCACAGAACAGCAAGAAAGCATTCTTTTATGTGTGCCTTGATACATGATTTGGAGGGACACAAGTGGAGGCAGATTTCTTTGTAATGGGTATTGAAAGATGATGAAACACCTTTCTCATTTAAATGCCAGTCTTTAATTTTTCAGGATATAATTGCTCTAGTTATTCTTCATCACATAATTCCCGTCCTATTTATCTTCTCATCATCACCCCACCACATCTACACGGCCATGCAACATACAGGAGGCAGCTGGCAGCCTATTAATCATAATAGAACTGGCTGTAACCTTGAAAACGTATCACCTACAGAACTGCATGCCTATGATGGTAAGCTTTTGGAGCCGTTTGTTCTTTGAGATGTAACACTTCTAGATTTACATCATAATTGTCAGATAAAAGCATAGTAGTAATAAAGTTTGAACACAATAGGCATTAGTTAAAAAATCACAATTTTTTTTTAATGCACTTCATTATGCTATAGCATGAAACTAGTCCTAGAGACAAAGCTTCAGCCTCTGAGCCACTGAGGTGAGCTCTGAACCTTGTGCTGCTTTTTCTGCACTGGCTGTATCAAACCCCAGCAGATCTCTTTCGCTAGAAAGGCCACAAGCTGGCAGTCCTGAAGGGCCAGAGGAGTTCCGTCCACTTGCTGCAGCGCTGGGACACCGCCCTGATGCAGCATAGGTGACAGGGGATCCGCTCGTGCTGCTTTACATGCACAGATGCTCCTATGTGTACATTAGACTCTGCAGCCACAAGAAGAAGGACATCTCTGCAGCTCCGAGAAAAAAAACTAAAGGGAAGTGTGTCACACACACAATGCTACATTGAGAGATCGGGTAGAATGAGTCTGAGACAGAATCTCTGTCATATCCATAAATGTCATTTTTTTTCACCGATGAACTGACCTTGACCAGGTTGCTGGAAGAGTTGGATTAGAAATAATCTGCAGGAGCTGCTTCATAAAATAGACTCCTTTCTTAAAGGGGAGGGCATGCCTTTCCTCAGTATATTCTGCAGGTATAAACTTTAATAAAAAATATTGTCTGCACATTACCTAGGTGTACCTGATGCATATAGTAGGACTTTTCATATGAGTAAAGCTCTGCTTGTTTAATCACAACAGTACTCACAGGGAGCCATAATTGTTATGCTGTTGTTTATAACCCATGTCAAAAGAATAATTTGAACAAATACAAAGTTCTTTTAGGAAATTAAGATTTCTTATTTATTTGAGGGAAAAAAACACAACACAACTAAATTATTTTACTACTTACTGGCAAAGTCATTCTTGCTACATTACCTATTTTAAAACTCACATCTCATTCAATTAAGATTTCATACCATTGACAAAATGATGCTGTCCTGAAAAACAAAAATATTGCAAAAGCTGCTATATACAAGCCCATAAATAAACTGCAAGATTCTCAGGCTTCAAAAGACTGAGGACAGGAAGAGATTGTTTAAAGATTCATTGGAGCATTTCTTATTCAGTACATTTGCTGCACTCAATAACAACAAAAATACATGAAATCAAACAAAAAGAATGGACTTCGATGGCAATACAACACATTTGCACTTTGTGGCTTTTTGCTATTTTTTTTATCAAAACCAGAAGAAACCCCATTCCCAACCCAATATTATAAATACAGTGTTGTAGCTCCCAACCTCGTGTGACATAAACAACAAGATAAACTGCTTCATCACAAGTAACGTTCAAAAGTTAAAGCCTGGAATGCAGGTTATCCACAGAGGATCTCTGTAGATACAGGATAATAAATGCTCCCTCAGTATACAATACATCTATGTCACACTCTAAAGTATGAAACCAAAACATTTTCATGCTCTCCTTATTTCTGCTGAACAATTTGAAAATGTGGTACACCTGGATGAAAACCAGGTTTAGCCCTTTATACTCCTGTCATTCATACACCACATGGTTTTTTCAAATGGACCTTGTAGTGACAGAGGTGACCAATGTACATCAGCACAGGAGGAAACACAGGCAATGAAAATTGTGCAGAGGGAAATAGTCTTTAAAATAAAGGTGCTTTTGTTTAAAAAAAAAGCTTTCATCTGTCCTCTGTTCATTCACAGACCTGTTTGTGCTATAACACAACGATTAGAAGAGACACGATCAAGGAGGGTTTCAATCTGTATCCATGGTCACAGTGTAAAAAAAAAAAAACCAAAACAACAAACCAACCCACAACAAAAATTCACATGCTCCAGTATAAAAAATATGCTTAAATATGTTGTCTGCACACAACACAAACACTGAATTCTGTTATCACAGTACTGTTCTCTTACAATCTCTTCCATACATTCCAAGGGCTCCTTCTACTGGGTCTTTTTGGGAAAAAAAAAAAATCACTCTCAGACCAATAAAAGCCCGTACATTTGCACAGCTATAAGACGGTCCAATGTAGAAAAGGCTAGGAAAAATCCATACACAAAAGCTGAAATAAAGACACAGACATTTAGATACTTAACTTCTACTGACCTGCCTTTTGGAGTTACCTGTCAACAGCTGGAGTTCTTTAGCCATAGGAAACACAAGATCAGAAGCCTATATATTTTATGCATGTATGTGTGTGATACAGAGTATGCCGCATTCTGCTCTGCTCTAGCTGCATAAATCCAGCGTATATCTAGTGAAACTACCATAATTTCTGTAGAATGTTTGAATTTGTAGCCACTGACACACTTGGGTGCACCGTGGGGTTTCAGTTTGGTGACCACACCAACAAGTCCTGGCCAGGAAGGGGAGAAGGCACAGGAAAAGATTGGTCCAAACTGAAACAGATCATTTTTCTTAGTGTAGGAAGGAAACACAGAGCAAACTTGCTTTGGATCAATCGAAAAATGAAATGTATTGAAGTTTTCTAAACCTTCAACTCCGTGTCTTCTGGATGAAACACTTCACTAAACTCAATCCTAATTGATAAATGTTTCCTGTTCCCTAGAGATCAATTTACTTTTATTTCTTTTTTACAAATTTACTATCAAATAAACAATTTCTACCCTACACATTAGGGTGCAAATACCTTTTCTGTTGGAAATCAGCAGCACATACCTTGCTAGATTCACTGGGACCAGAAATTACCTGAGCTGCTGAAGCCACAGAACTTTAATTAAGAAAAAAAAAAAAATCCACAAAAACTCTTAGCAAAAAAATGAGATTGATGATTTGAATACTTCCTTTTTTTTGTGGTATTTTGCTAGCCCAGGGTATTAGGAAAGCCAATATAATTACCTTGGTAATTCCTGCAGACCAGTATACCCAGTGCATTAAGGAGACAGCTATTGCAAACAAGGAGGAGCTGGGGATAAGGAGACACAGCTGCAATCCCACTCTGCACAGGGGGCCTCATCTTTGGGAATTGATCTTGGGGCCCCTGGCTGCTGAGTAAATCCTAGAGCAAGACACAGAGTTAGGGGTTCTGACCACCTCCGGGGCGCACAGTCTGCTGTACCTCCAGCCGGAGCGGTGCATCGCTGGCTCAGCTGAGCTTGTGCTCCCAACATTGCTTCTGAGAACCTACAAAACACTGGTCAAAAGAAAAATTACAGTGCCTTTTTTTTTTTTTTTCCCCTCCTTAAAAGATACTTCATAGCAGTACTAAAGCAGAAGCTATTAAGTGCTGAGCAGAGTTTAAAACCACAAAAGACTCTGCAGAGATCTATTTAAAAGCTGTCTGTAGGTAACAATACGTAGACTTATTTGTAGTCTGGCGGTCTTCACAGTATATCATTGTGTTACATTTTTCTGGTTGGAATTCAGTGTCTCGATTTGACCAGTAAAAGGAGAAAGATAAGTCACAGTGCCAGGTTTTGATTTCCAAAAGCTACAGCGCATTTGTGAAACGCACTTGATGGACAGCTGTTGATTGCATCCAAAAGCTTCAGGCAAAGCAATAGAAATGCTTTGTATTGCGATATGTCAGCGGACACAAATCAGCGATTGATGTGCTGTGGGCTGCTATAGGACAACCTTAGCCGTTTCTGCCTTTTATAGAGACGATGCAAACAGGAATATCTAAAATACTAATGGGCTGCGTACAGGAGCATTACCTGTTACATATGCTGCTTATGTGCATAGCGATGTATGTGTATATTAGATTTGCTAATTCCACACCCGTGCTGGGAGCTGAATAGCTGGAACCTGCTTCTCCCTCAAGTTCTGGCTTCCTTGTAGCATTTAAATTAATCACCGCACTACGTATTTTGAATAAGCTTCACTTTGATAATTGGATTCTGTAAGGTAATAAATGTAAACAGAGAGCGCACAGCAAGACCAGAATAGCCCCATTACAACATCACAATGGGAAGCATTTCATTTTAGAGCATAAAAATCCATCTTGCCAGAGGTATGTTGCCTTTCCTCAGGTCTGGGAGCTGGAATGATTCAGAAAGCAATAAGCCCTTTTTGTGTTCATCATTGCTGACAAAACCATCCAGTGTATATTTGTGCGAGTTATTTGTACAGATATTGCAAATAGCCAAGTGGTAGGATGTGGAACAGTTTCAAAGGCAAGCGTACGAGGGCTGTTTACTCAACAAAACAAGATGGCTATTCCCAATTTGTTGGGCGGTGATTAAAAAAGCAGTTTTCTACTGGGATTAACAGTGAGAAAAAACTGGTGGCCACTGTGTCAGAGGTCCTGAATGTATGGCTTGATTTTCACCGAGGGTATCGCTGTCAGACTGCTGATAAATCAATGCGGTTGGCTGAATTGGTGCTTTTATCCCAGGTGTTCAGCTTTGTGGGAGTTGTGCCTGGCCTGTTCCCAGTCATCTGGAAAACAAAATAATATTGAAAATAGATTTATTTATTTTGCTAAACCACTCTTGTCTAGATGAAATAAAAGCTTGAAAGCATCTATTTACATTATAGCAGTGTCACGGAGTGTTGAGAGAGCATGTGCTGCCATGAAGGAGTTTTAAACAGTTATTGCCCCGATCTAAGGTGATTGGCAGCGATCACTTAATAATACCTATCACTTCAGAAATCTGGCTCTTTGTAAAAACAAATGTATTTTGCCTCAAGACAGTTTAAGGAGAGCTAGAAAAGCATATTCACACCCTGATTTATTTAAGAGTTCATTCCTCAGGCTTAAATGTAAAAGTGTCCCATCAAAAAGCCATCATCATCAGACAAATACATTGCCAAAATGCTGCTTGAATGCATGATATGAAGTCCATTACAATCAGTGGGAATAGTCTCATTGAACCATACTCCAGAGTTCATAAACTTTTGTTTATTTTTATTTGATAGTTTATCAAAAAGCAGAATTTTATCCTTCGCTTTCAAAACAAATATTGTAGCTGCACCTTAATCCTTGCTGGTTCCACCTGTCTACACCATGCGTTAGGCTACATCCTGAAAATACCCATGTGCCTTCTTGTGTAGGGCTCTTTCCAGCAGAATTTAATGTGGAACACTCTCAAGTGCAATAGGGAGGAGAAAAAAAAAAAAAGGAGGAATACTTACAATGTCTGAATTGAAGGGTTTCACATTGACGTTGCGAGTCGAACTACTGGTAAGGGACCAGACCTTGGTTTTGTGCTTAAAGGCAGCTCTAACCTTTGGGAAGAAAAATGAAACCAGGTAGAATATTTCTTTTGAAAAAGTTCTGTTTATTTTCACAGGTGCAGCCTACAATCATTTCCTCACTATTCTTTCTCCACATTAACATCATGTACTAAAACCCAACAAACAATCCACCCCTACATTTTTCTTTGTATTCACGGTCCTATTTTAAAACATAATGTCACTTTTCAAGTACCCATACTTTAAAGTAAAAAAGCATTTTATAACCCCACTTATGCCTCATTTCACTGGCAACATCTTCATGCTAGCTGCTTTATCCTAGATAAGATCCTAGATGTCCAAGGTATGACTGTATTACTAATCATCTTATAAAAAAATAATAAAAGCAAAAAAAAACAAATCTACAGGGTCTATAAGCATATATTTGCAGTCCTGGTTTGAAAAAATGCCATTATACTGTTTTCAGCACCTCGCTAGGACACTTTCATGTTTTATAACTAAATATACAGCCCCAGGCTGGACCACAAGCTCCCCAATTCGGGTTGGCTCTCCCTGGAGCTCACGCAGCCTGATGGTACCCAGATGCCACGAGGATGTAAGCCAGCTGCCAGCCTTTTGAAAACAGAAATTATTTAAAGACATTGAATGAAATTCCCTATAGATGTAGGAAGATTTTGCACCAAGGTGAAAATAATCAGCTGTGTTAAGGAAAGATGGTGAGACAGTAATTCTTCAAGCCAGCAGGTGAGATTTATCCAGGATTACTGGCTGGAAGTGATTGACCAGTGTGATGATGTTGTGATAAAGAACCTTGTCAGGAGAAGCATCATCTGCAAAACACAAGTCATCTTTCCTCCCTATTCTACACCGGCATGGCCTCAACTAAAGCGATGTGTCCAGAGTCCCAGGAAAAACAGGGACCAGCTGGAGACAGCCCTGAAGAGCAGTGAAGATGATCACAGGTCAAGACAGTACATATTAGGAGAAGCTCAGGTTGCTTAATCAAATGAGAGTGAGGGATGAGAGGAGAAGTGTTACAGTCTTCCCATTCCTGTGGAGAGGAAGGGAAGTATATATGTAGTATGTAAGGGAAGTATACGTGTGGTAGCTAAAAGAGGAAATAAGAAGCTCAAACTGCAGTAAGAACAATGAGAACTAGAATTCAGGAGCAGCAGTAGTGAGGCTGGCGAGGCACAGAGCCAGGCTGCTGGAGGAGGTCGAGGGGCTTTGGTGGCTAAGCTATCGGGTGACACTGGCACATCGGACCTGTGCTGGGAGAAAGGCCACTCAGGCTGCTGTCAAACCCATTCTCCTGTGCTTCCTTATGATGTGTGTGCATTTCTTGTCCAAATGCACTGGGAGTAAAACTCTCTTTTTTATCAACCACTTGGAAATATTTGCAGATTTCACTTTACAGTATCTGAGTTTTACTTCTGTGGCAAGAACAAAACTCTTAAGAAGAATTCTTGCAGTTTAGCTGAAGAAGAATTTTAGATATGCACGGCATACGGTGGAGACAATAAGAGCTGCTCTCCAAAAATGACAGTTCACGTTAGCTATATGTGAACTAGTTTTTGAGGATACAAATTCTGAGAAGTTTCTGAATTTAGTTTCATATAAGGTACCTGGAAAAATGGCAGCAATTAAAATATTTGCATTTGATGCAAAACATTTGAAGCTTGACAGCAGGAAGAAAGATTTCTGAGCCTGGAGAACAGAATAAATACATATTTTTCCTCCTTACCTTTAACCTGCCTGCTTAACTTTAGTTGATTTCAATAAAGATCAGAAATTTCGTAGTCAGTCCTGAGTCTCCAAACTGATTGTAGCAAAGATCATATCAATGCTCTAAGATTGAATAGGTTGGAAAATAATAATAAATAATAATGTCTCCACAGAAGAGGGGGAGTGCTATTGTCACACAGGAAGAAGCAGCAGGCTGTGGGGCAGAGATACTCAGAAGCATTCAGAAGAAAGGGCTGTAGGAGAATCAAAGCTACGTGGGTATTCACCGAGCAGTACCACCCATCAGCATGCTGGAAATGGTTTTCATCAGAAACTTTTGCTATCAATAATACACGATGCTGAACACTTTCTGCCATCTGCCATGGGGGGACATGATGCTGGAAGCCTCAGGCCCAGCAGAGACGATCACCAGCACCATTTCCATCAGCCTTGCCTCATCTTTAGCCCCGTTGCTCTGAGACAGCCTTCACGCAAAAAAGATGTTTCTTCGTCCGCCATGAAAACCTGAACTTGCTGCCAAAAAAAACACCTGGAATATGTACTACATTGTTTGGTTTCCCATTAAGAATTACATGAGCAAATTCCAAAAGTATGTTTTGCTGAGAATAATGTTTATTTTCCTCTCTGGAACTGCAGATATAACAAAGCCAGAACTCCTCACCAGGGACTGCCAGTGTGAGTCCTGCACTGGCTATTTAAGCATCCTCCCTCAGCAGCACAGCCTGTGCCCTGCTCAGCCCCTCAGCCATCAGGAGTGCTTCTTTCCTTAGCGTTCAGCTGCCTTATCTTTTTTTATCATTATTATTTTTAAACCTTTCTTATATTAAATAAAATAAATATCAAGCATGGGTCAAAATGCTGCAAGTCAAAAAGTCACTAATAGTCATGTATTAATTGAAAGAAAAAATAAATCAGTGGCATAGCAGCCAGGGATAATGAAGAAAGTCTTTTCTTGTTTTCTGCTCATGTTACTTCAATTTAGTAACACCTAACTGATTAACACCATTTGGTTACATACCTCTGAATTCAGAAGACAGTGAAACAGGAACATAAAAAATCCCTGAAAAGATATAAAAGGGAGAAGTGTGAAAAATGACTGTAAAGAATGAGATGCAACGATGTATTTATCAAAGTATTGTATAAATCAGGTATGGAGTAGCTGGAGATGTATTGGAACTTTTCTTATCAGCCTATGGGGAGAACTCTGTTGCACTCTTCTTGTGACCATCGTAGTATTTGTTCCTAAGACAAAAAAGGATCTACAGGAGTTCAATTTTTTCTTCCCTGTTGTAACCATTGTTCAGGAAAGAGTTACAACACATCTATAGATCTATGCCTCTACTGAAATGTCTTATTGAAGCTAAGCAGATGCTTACATTCCTTCTTGGACAGAGCTATTTGTCTGGATTGGTGTATTAAGAAGATGAGGGTCTAGCTGCCAGCGTGCCAGAGCCATGGGCAGCATGCAGAATAGCTCCACTTTTCTCCTCATGTCGCACCTTTCCCACAAACTTCTGTTCGCTTTCATTTAGTCTCCAGTAATGAGGCCTCAAACTGACACTGAAAAACTGTTCTGGTATTCTTCTACTGAAGAATCTTGCCTGAAGAATGAATTTCATTTCTCAAGCTCACTGTCTCATTTATTTAATTATTGCTACAGGAAACCCAAAGGAGTGGGATAATTCTGTTCATACAGAGACTAAACAGTTGCTGGCGCTGGATGGTCAGAACAGACTTAAAAGACAGAGGAAGGAATATAGAAAAAACCCAATAAACACAAGCATATGAAAACATTACTAATAATCCATGTATTGGATCTCAGCAGCAGTTCGGTAGCCACACACTTTCCCACCCGGTACTTACTTGTAGTGAATTGAAAACAGCAAATATATACTGAAATACTAATGCGTGGGCATTGACAGCCAAAACCCCAAAGATCCACGAGCTTCCCAAGATTGGCAAGAGGACAGCGACGGCTTTAGCTGTTAGTCTGAAAGAGAAAATGAGAATTGGAAATGTGATGAGACAGTTAAACAAATTTCAGCCCACACACCAGGGAGTTTATCAATTATGCCCTGGCAGCAAGGCAGTGTGTGTATGACTCTCTTGGCCATAAAATTCTTTTAATGAGCAAGTCTCTTAATTACTCATTCCTCATCTATGAAAACGGGGATGAGAAAACTTCAGTATCACACGGGATAAAAACAGATCAAGTCAGTAACCGTGGGTGCAGGGAAGAGATGGAGAGATGGTCACATAACTGTCACAGTCACATCTTCAGTTTACAGTGAAGTATCATTTTGTCAAGTATAAGAGTCAAAAACATGGCAGAAATTAAGAAAAAAGGCAGCATCCCATGGAAAAAACTACACCCTCTATATAATACATCCAAAACACATTTGCTCAGTACTACAGTTGAGTCAAGGCAACATGGTATTTCTCTTATACAAAGTGACTTGGGATTTTTAATCACCACAAATGGGAAGAAACATGATGTACCTCTGCCAAATGCAAATCTTCCGACACCCCAGTATTATTCTGCTAGCACTCTGCTTTGTTCGGAGTTGATTCAGAGAAACGTGTGCCAAATACAGAACCAGCCTGTGTTTCTTGGAGGTGCCTACTGGTATATGTCCACGCTGCTCAGCTTGGAGGACTTGGCAGACTTTCAGTAAAAGGTGATATGAGAGCTGAAAAGCTAATGGCACTGAGAAAATAAGAGGGATTTTTGGCTTTGCCTTAATGAGTTAGAACAGGATGTTTGTTATAGTGGAAGACAAAAATAAATTGCAGTATACCAGATAATTAAATGGTCATGGACAATTTTCTGCAGCAGCTGAATTCCATGGACCAAACTTTATATAAAGAGTACACAAAGGGAACCACAGAGAAAACAGAAGCATTGCATTTAGAATTGTGAAATTGCAGTTACGTCTCTTCAGTGTATTCATAGCCTTCTACATTAAAGACCAAAGAAATATGCGCTTCTACAGGAGGATCATTTCCTTCATCTGCAACAGAAATTAAGAGCAGACAAACCTCACAGAGCACTCAGAAGTAGCACTGGCAATACCTGTACCCATTTTCTGCTTTGACATAAACATTGCTAAAATCTCTCTGCAGCTGAATCCCACTCAGCCACTTCCAAGAAAGACAGGCACAACTGACAGAGATTACTGATCCCACACAACTGTCTTCTGCTTATGAAGTCCTCAGAGCATCATCTCTGATTCATGTTAATGAGCTGCTGTAAGGAACTGTACTTTTCTGTCTGCGTGCCCGCTGTAATATTTACTTCAAGAGTATCGTAGTAATAGCTCTGCAGAGCGTTTCTAGTGTAATCACAGAAAAAATTGGAAGACAATCAGATTGCTCTATGGAAGTCCTTGTGCAGGATGCTATGGACATCTTAAAAGGCTCCAATAAATTCATGGAAGATAGTTCTGTTGTGGCTTCTTAAATTGTTTAGATGCAGCTGTTTGAGCAGGAAGTCGCCAATCTTTTGTGTGCTGAAAGGTGAAATTATGTGTTTCTAGAAGAATCACTTTTCTTGACCTTATAGTGGGGATACATGGTTGGCGGGACCCCCAGTCCACGTGGTTTAATCTGAGATGACAGTCCTTCTGTTCCAACTCTAACCCATCTAGCTTTTTGATTAAGATAATAAACACCTTCACAGTTTGTCTTCACATCAGTTTGGCCCAGTAAAGGCAGGTGTAAACCAGAGCAGGGCTAGGTGACCAGTAACAGGCATCACTCACTTCTTCCTGCAAGTGCTACACATCTAGTCGCAGCACTGGGCAACCCCAAAGCACTCATGGTGCCTGTCCACCCTGCAATCACTCAAAAATCCCCACGAATCCCACAGGGCAAAACACTCTTGCTGTCAAGACACTACTAACTAGACAGCCATGTGCAATTTTGCCTGTCAAGGCTGAACAGATGCCGAACCTTTGCACACCCAGGCACCACATTTTCGGTGACAGCTATCAAAGGACAAACTCTTCCTCCTGTGCAGCCGAGTACAGCTTTGGTGGTACAAGACAGAGAGCACGAAGAAGGGAGCTGTCCCCAGTTGAAACATCCTGAACCAACAAGGCAGATGGATCTAATCCCTACTTCTCAGAGCGCTTAGAAATACTCACTTAACTCCTGTTGTAGCCTGCAGGATTTAAGCACAGGCTTACAGTTAAATATGCATTTGAAATATTTCACTGAATTCAGCCTATGGTACAATTATAGGGGTAGTGAGAAGCTAAAAGTCAGCCCATGTTCATGAAAGCTACATTTTTCAGAAACTGGCTGACTTCTATTTCACTGGAAACCTATGCAAGAGAGAATGTTGGTTTTGGGAGATTAATGTCCTGCTTGTGCCTTTTACCCCCTCACACAGATTAAAGTATCAGTTCAGGAGAGAAGTGCATAGAGCTGCATGACAAGAGACCACTTGTAATTATAACAAACATAAAACAAATGAGAATTTTGCACAGCACAATCCAATGAAGAAATCTTTTAATTAAACTTAGACACAAGACACCTTGTTCATTTCAGTGACCTGAGCACACACTTCGTTATATCCTTAATTAAAAGTGTATGCTGAAGTAGTGCATAGGCTTCAGGTTTATAGGGAAATCTGGGACAGGGAAGAATCTGGTTGGTTTTTTTTCTGTATTGATTCGTATCTTTATGTCCTAAGTCACAAATATTCCTGCACAATTCAAATTAACCCTGCAAAAAGTCTGTTTGGCCAAAAAAATGAGGGAAGACCTTAATGCTTGAGCTCTCCTATTTAACTGAAAAATGCATTTTAAAAGATACCATTTTAAAACAACTGATACAAGTTTATTTTCATGAATCAAGGATGTTTTGGGTTTTTCCTCCATTAAGATTAAAGTTCATCACCTCAACTCTGACATAAGATGCGCTCCACTGGGGAGCTGCCAGCGGAGCACCTCTTGCAATAAGCTTTGTGCAGAAAGACCTGTATGATCCTACTGAGCCCTCGTGCCTTCAGGAAAATGCAGATGTGCAGGACTCGGGGCAGACTTTGGGGAGGATACACGAACACCTGGAGGACAGATTAGGAACATTCAGATTCCATGATGGGGTAGATGTCCTCTCTAATCTGATACCACAGGTGATTAGTATGCCTAACACGGCCACGCTTGTAAAAATGTCTTCATTACAAACCACCCTTTTTTCTTGTTCTCTTTTGTTCTCACACTCTCAATTTTTATAAAATTTGCAGTCTGGAATATAATTTTTCCCCAGCTGGTTTGATGCCAAAAATAAGTATTCATTATTTCTTTCTGAGTCAGAGCATAAAAAGCTTCATCTGTAATTTGTAGCTGGGGGCAGAATAGAGTTAGGTACTCAATTTCAATGTTTTAAAAATCATTCTTACAGTTTGGATTTTCAGGACCCTTTAACATCACAAATACCTTAAACATTTTTTTAATAATGCATTAATAAAGATAGCTCACTACTAAGCACAGGCTTCAGCACACGTACAGCAGAAATACCTAAAAATTAAAAAAAAAATCAGACGTGGGATTTTCATGGAAATTTATTAATGTTTCATGGGCAGCCATGTGAGGGTGAGATTCGTTTAAGACTATCTAAGGGTCAGCTCTGCATATGTATCACTTACATCCCATTAAGTTTTTCTCTTTTTTTGCCTAATTATTGCATAGCTTTCTGTGCTTGCATGCTCTGAATTTCATCCTGTGTATGAAGCTATTAGCTCAAGGTGTTTATGAGCTCTACTCACCAGGCAAAGGACTCAGCCCTATTCTTCCTCGTCCTCTTTTATTTTCTTCCACTTATCCCTTCCCTTCCTATCCTTTTTTCATTTTATCTTCAAATTTTAAAAAAGAAAAATACTAAATGTAAAATGCTGCGTCAGAACACCATTAAGGTGGCAAGATTAAAAAATCTTAGAAATACAGAAGTTAATGTTCCACTAGGCACATTAATTCCGACACGCTGCACATACTTTACTTTTTTTATTCCCATTTTTCTTTGCTACATGAATATTTTAGTAGATTAGTTCTAGTACACTAAGATATAGAGCACAATCAAAGACATGTTGGTTTTGGAGAAGGAATACTGCATGACTTAAACGGTGCAACCTTAGAATAAGATTCACTGCCATCGCTTGAGCTTTATATTGTCTATGAAATTGGTAACATGAAGAAGAAATACGCTGGGGCAGGGGCAGGTCTTGCTTTGCAGATATTGAGGTCCAGCCCCACCAGAGCCTCATAATTCTAAAATCTTTCTTTGTCCTTGTGCCCTAATGTGTCAGAAAACAGAATGGCCATTGCCTTATAAAGGAGCATCTAAGTTTCTCCTGTGTGCCCCTTCTTGTGTTCTGGCCTTTGAAATTAGAAGCAACCTAACAGCCTGTTCCTTGTATGTGCTTTTAAAAGCTCAGATATTGTTACTCTCCTACAGCCTAATGGCATTCATTTTGGTGAGCTTTTTATCTCTGCATCTCTATACACTTAATCATCTGTCTTGGAATTAATTAACTAGGGACAAAGCAAAACCAGCACAAAAGATTTATATTCTCTATTGTTTCCTTTTGCCAATATATTTTGTTTAAAGTGTGCACCTGTTATTACTTCATAACACAGACAACTTCTGGAAAATATAAAAAAATCTCGAGTCTGATTCAATTTTTATATCCAGTGTATATGGAATAACCTCTGGGATATTACCAGCTGGATATAGCCTAGCTATGAGTCCAGTCTGTGGTTAGGGCTGTTTCTCACTCTGCCCCAACACGGGCAATCTCTTCAACTGGGCTGCAGAGGCTTCTGAAGCCCCGCTCACCACGAACCACTTTGCCATGAGGTGATTTCTTTCTGATCTGCGTGGCTGTTTATTGCAGAAAGCAAGCAGCAATTAATTGGTGCTGCACAGTGCCACATCCTCTGCCATCAGCTCTGTGGAGGCTGCTCTGCAGACATTGCTGCTCTTATAAGTTCACCATATATAGTCCCCTCGTCTCAGCACTCAGGAATCCTGTTGGTGGGGGACAGGGTGGAGTCCTCTGAAAATCCTTAGAAAATTTTTCAGATACACTTCTTGCAAGAACAGCATTAACATTATTTGTTAACAGTTAATCGAGCTGTCCATTTAACATGCCTTCACCCTTTAAATTTCCTGTTGAAAAAAGGTATTTTTCTTCCCTTTTCCTGTGCTTACAGTTTGCTTCTAATTCCTGAGAAGCAAACCTTGCTCACCAGAGATCTTCCACGCCAAATTTCTTCAATTGGTTTTGCCTGATCGCTGTTGTTTCAGCATTCACTCCAGTGCAGGATTTTGGTATTTTCTGTATATTTTGCTCAGCCAGAGATGGACTGCCAGCCAGTGGGTTGTACCAGCTGAGATCCTGACATGTGCACTCATCACTCAATAGAGGAAGGGAGGTTTTCCGAGTTGGATAATTATCATAACTGTGTTGAAGTCCCGGTGTGCAAGAAGTACAGGTTTCAGCACCTCTGAGGTGTATTTTCATTACCAACATCATATAGGATCATTGCACTGCTACTGAAGTCATTTTTCCAAGAGCAGGCTTGGGCCTTATAGTTTTATTGCATTTGCAATTGGGTTGCAACAGCTCTACTCAACCGAGATTGCTCTCTTCCCTTTATTTAATCTCTGCCCTCTCTGCTATTGCCCTGAGCACACTGCCAATATCTTACACCGATGCTCAATGACTACAGTGACAGCTACAAGTAAGAAATTTCACTGCCTGCAAAAAGAAAACTATTACTTCTGTGAAGGGGGCCCTTCAATCACAAATCAATTTTATTGGTTATATATGGAGCACTAATCCCTTTAAGACTTTTGACATCCACTTTGCAGTCATGATGCCTGCTAAAATAAGAACTAAATTCAGACCCATAAGCTAAGATCATATAATAATTGGAGGAAATGCTGCCTAAAAAAGGCAAAAATCCTTCACGACAATTCACCAAAATTGTTACCCTGGCAAACAGACATTTTATCTGAAATTTGTCTCTTGTTTCTTAAACTTTTCACTAGCCACTGTCAGCAATATTCTTTGTACTTTATATAAAAATAAAAATAAATCCAAACCCCAGTAACTAACACGTCAGACTAATGCTGGGAAAAGTTGAAGCTTCAGTTTCCCGTTTGTTACAAGCAGTGCTCACTAACTTCCAGGCTGGAAGCTGGAGAGCTGCTGGGAAATCACATGCAGCAGTTCTGACTATGAAGGAAAATAGTTCTCACTCAAGTTCAGCAGCGCTTCCAACACACACCTTGTCTGCTCCTGATCAGTACTCGGGCTTTAGTCACGCTGGTGCCTGAGGAAGTTCTGACCGTGGCATTCAGGAGTGCTGCTGCTTGCTTCGTTACCTGATCTTCCAAGCAGTAAAACCCACGCTAAGTGACTTAGGTAGAGTTGCCACCAACATCAGACAAAAGGAAGAATACTGATAACAACTCATCTTTTTTAGTGAACAGCAATGAAAACATACACAGCAGTCTTTGGGGCTGATCCAAAGCCACCAATATCATTTGGAGTCTATAGGATCAAGCTTCCTTTCACTCCTCAATAAAAAACACCCAAGTCTCAGTGCAGTCATACACTGTGGGTGGTATAAGCAGCTCAGCAGAGCAGCCAAAGAGGGTCAAATCCCTCAGAACTCCTTCTTAGCAACCAATTTACTCTGTACATTGCATGCAAGAGACATTGAGAGTAGGTGTTTGGGATTTTTTTCAAAATGAAATAATCTCTCAACTCTGCTAGACATCTTGATCTGTCAAGCAGTGCTCTCGTCTCAGAAAGGATAGACATGGAGTTTAATTCTGCTCCTGCCAGCGAGCAGTAGCTCATGAACTCCTGCAAATATACATGCACTGCTTTCTCCTCCTACACTTTGTCTTGGCTATATAGGCAATAAGGCTGATGGCACATGGAATGTCTTTTAATTAGCACATACACAGTTCCTAGTCTAATCTCGGGTGATTTCTATGCATGACTGCAATAAATTAAAAAAAAAAAAAAAAGACGGGTAACTGCAGATGCCATTTCCCATTTTCCCAAATGTTATTTTCCCTTTCAAAGTGATGTTGTGAAACTGAACAAGAAATATTTACAGACACTTCAGATCATTGTTTTCCAGTGGGTGCCATTGATAATCCAGGGATTGTAGTGTAGCTATGAAAAAAAAAAAAAAATCTAGACTGCAACAGCATCTAAATTCAGATTGATTTTCATCATGTGAATGGGAAGGGGGGTGGCATTACTCTTTTTCTGTTACACTCGATGTACAACATCCAGCCCTCTCACCGCAGACCCTCCCAAGAAGGCAGATGCTGCCAGAGCAGTGCCGCTTCTCGTAACTGCTCCCAAAAGCTAAAACTGCCTTTACAAAATGCAGCATTTGCCCAGAATATAGGAGGTCTGGTCTCAAAGCACCCTTCTGCCTAAGGGATTACTATTCCCTTTTGTCAGAAGAGCATTCTGACTCTCTGCTTGATGCTCATTCTTGCTTATTGAACCTGTTCCTCTTAGATTAAATAATTAACATCAACTGGGTCAGAGAGAGGAGGTATGCTCAACAAATTAGTCCTGAGGCACTCCCCTCAGAGAGAAGAGTCCTACCTAACCCTTGCTTCATTAATATTTCTTATTGTATATTAAATATTCAGTTGAGCAGGGACAGAAATCCAAGTCTCCCTTCAAACTCCCATCAAGCCTGACAAAATAATGCCTATGACCAGAAATGGAGGTACCTTAAGAATTTTAATGCTGAGAAGGCAATGCCAGGGGCTAGCAGCATTGCCTTTTGACTTCAGCACCTAACTAGGGAATTAGGAATCCATGCCTTGTTAAGGCTTCCCACAGAGCAAGTCCCATGTCACCTCCGTCACTTCCTGATCCTAAAATGACAAAAGAGAAAAAAATACTTCCCAAAGACAGCAATAAGTACTTAACTAAAACGTGTCCTACTCATTGTCTTTAACACAAGCTATTAAAAGTGTATAAAGAATTAAAATGCAATGTCCTTGCAAGCTGAATTTTCAGTTGTTACAATTTTCCCAGGGGAACTGAATTTGCAGTGGGATTTTCCCATTCTCTTTCTAAAATTCCTTTCTCCATCATTTTTTGAAACTAATTTTCTCACTGCACTGCTGCTGAGACATCATCCTCTGCTTCTCAATCCCCAAGCCCAAAGTTAGAGCTCTTTTTCCACTGAACTTTGCCATTGAGTCATCAAAGAAAATAATGAGTTTATTCTGACAGTAGAATCACGTTCCACATGCAGCTGAGGAGTATTAATAACTGGGGTTGGATGAGGAGATACATACAGTACCTGTCCTGAGAGGCTTTGTACCAGAGGATACCCAGCTGTATACATATTCATTCCTGAGACACCCCAAAGCTTCTCTGTTCTTAGTGAAGTTGTCATTTTAAAAGGTGACTGGGAGCTTTTGCTAGTGAATAGTCTCATTGCATATTTGTGCTTTAATCATCAAAACATTGTGTCTCTCTGTGCTTCCTTTCACGCTCTGCTTCTATTGAAGCATCACTTGAACCTCAGGAACAGCCCCAGAATAACAGAATATTTTTCCTCTTTTCCCATAGTAACCTCTAAAAGAACATGCAGTATAAATACTTCCAGCCAGACGATCACTGAAGATCTGCTGAGTGCTATCACAGGAGAGCAATGACACACTCCTTTTGCATACAATCATTTATAATAAATTCACAGTCAGTGGTGCATTTCTTTAAAATCCAGATAGACTAAAGGGATGACTGCCTGTTGTAGTCACATATTACACTTTTTGGCTGTCCAAAAAGGGTGGCTGCTGAAAAAGTTTCTTGGGAGACTCCGATAATGGGACAAGAAAATATCACCCACTTCCACTTCAGGCGTTTTTTAACAGTCTCCCAAAAGCAGAATGACTGAGGAATATGGTGGGATTAATGTGTTTTTTTAAAAAGAAAATAAATTGCAAAGTTCTAAAGGGTCAGATCTATTTTACATAGTATGCTATTATTGAAGATACTGGTTTGTTTCCAAATGCCGAACAGTCCTCTTTTTTTCTTTTTTTTTTTTCAGTTTGCATCTTTCAGAGCAGGCACCAAAGAAAAGAGCAGCATTTATTTTTCTCCCAACCAGACAACAAAAACTATATAGGAGGGTTTGATTTCATCCACACACATCTAGCCATGAGCTAGTCCTGGGTTGAAAAAAGTTATAGTACTATTTCTGTTTCTAGACCAGACCAGACCAAGATATCGAATAATTGATTGCCAATTATGACCATAAAGTTGGTTATAGGAGCAACATATTAACAGGATAATCTAACCTTGGCCGCTCTGGACACTCTACATATGTGAAAACAGATGTTCCTTCACACTCCCCCCTTCTTCTAGCAGGGACTTAGCGCCTAGCTCTGCATTGGACTCAGCCCAGGAAAAGGAGTTCGTTACGACAGTTTATTCCCAGAAAACTCATTACCTATCTCTTCCAAGGACAAGGCAATGGAAATGTCCCAAAGGGCTAGATTGTGCCTGTGGGTGCCAGATGGACCAGGCTAGATGTCATCTACTTATTTTCTCCAACATTTGCACCTAATTATTTCTTCCACTACAGTCTCCATTGTTTCATCCATTTTCAAAGCTCCCAATGCAGGACTTCTTCCATCTCATATTTCTGTATAGACTATCCCAAGGTATGCTGTCAGTGTGAGGCATCAATCTACATTAGCCCAACACTTACTAATTTTAATTGGCTAAATCTCTGCAAGTCATCTTGAAACAATATACTGAAAATTACTCTTATTGCACTATTTACAGCCATCTGAATCTTTTTTATAGTTACTATATCACACAGTGAAAATCTTTGTTTTCCCAGCAGTAAACCAAGACGACAGACCCGGTGATAATAAAGAGGGATTGTCAAATTACAGAAGTTATGAAAAGGACCTCATAGTGTTCGCTTTTCCTTACATAACAGGAGATTTGACGGAAGAATTCACGTGACTGGAATACTGATACAAAAGGGCACAGCTTGCTCAGAAAGGACACGCAGGGAAAAAGAAAGGGTATATCAAAAATATAGACTTGCTCAGAGAGCCAGACACCACGGGCAAACAGACCTTTCAAAAATCTCTTTATAAGAATAAAGGCAAAGGTTCCAGGCACAGTATGGCAGGGCACATCTATTTTGGATTGCCAAACCAGGACACTAGTGTGGACGGGGCTGGTTTTTTTCCCTGACCATCTCCAGAGCTGTCCAAAGCACAGGATTAAGTGTTAACATGGAGCTAGCTTCACTTAATTAATGAAATACAGTTTATAGAACTGTTTTTTTAAGATTTTTAAAACTGCAGCCAGTAATGCAATGCCATTACAGTTCTACTTTTTTTTTTCTTACTCTGGGATGTCAAACCAGTAACACTATCTGTTCAAAATATGAAACAGCCCCTACCTTGTGCTCAGTGCTGGTGATGCCTGAGCTGGAGCATCATGTTGGGATTTGGGTATCAAATTCCAAGAAAAGTGTGGTCCTCTGGAAAGACTCTGGAGTCAAGCAAGAAAAACGGTTGGTAATCTAGAAAACATGGCCTGTCAAAAATGGGACAGGTTTTGAGTGTATAAGTTTGCACAGAAAAAAAGAAACTCTTGTTGATGTCCGTTGGAGAAGGACAGGTTCGTATTTGTCCTTTCTTAAACTGCCCTTGTAGAAACGTCAAGCTTTTTAAGAGAAGCCATTGGGAAAAAAGACTTCTGAGCTAGCTACACCCTGGAGAGACTCAAATTTCCATCTCTAGAGGCTTTTACCAGCAAAAGGGACTGTGTTTAATACACAACTCAAAATGGTCAGGAGCACTTACACAGTCAGTTACCACGGTTCAGCCAACAAGTGGCCACAAACTTCATAGCCTGGGAGTTCTGTGTTCCTGGGAACACCCGAAAAAGCAGCCTCCCAGAGACAGGGCTTATTGGAAATCTGTAGGTTTGGCAAGTATTTCTGACTCTTAGCTGGAAGTCAGTGGGGCTCGTAGTTTAATTTAGGATGGCAAAGTAACAGTCACATCAGCCCATACACAAAATTTCTCTGGAATAACATTCACCCCCTGAGGAGGTGAACTTTGGAAATGATCTCCTGACCCAAACAGTCTTGGTGACCCTTAATTATGCAATGATATCCACAGAAAGATCATTCTCCCATTTCCATGGCAACGGTACCAGCGAACAGCAAAGCTATCAAGGTCAGGCATATAAACTGGGAAAGAAAAGTAATTTTCGGTGTAATGGGTCATATGAGCTTTAACTGCAGCAGTGGCAAATAAATAGCCCTACACTTGCTTGATCGCCTGTCTCAAATGTACATAAGGGGAAAAAGAAAAAAGAATTGCTGAAGTACAACTACAGTCACGCTGCCTTGCTGTCTGGTTTCTAAAAACTGCTAGTGACTGCTGCTTCGGAGGATAGCACAAGCTGCAGAAAAGCATTCAGCTATGCAATGCTGTAACGTGAGGAACTTGTTTTCTTAATAAGCTGGCATTAAAGAAGCCAGACAACACACAGCTTTTATCGTGTTTATCAAAGTTAATGTCATAGCTGATCTACTACTTGCAGAAAAGCCCAGTCAGAAAAGTCCTAAAAAAATATTTTCTAATTTGTCAAAATCAAAATGTTTTACTAACTGGTTTGATCCCTGCCTTCTCCCAAGGTCCTGGTTGCAAACGGAAAATATTAAGAAATCTGCATATTTCCCTACCAACCTCTTTACAGCATCCAGGGCCTGTGACGCCAGCCTCTGGTCCCTCCTCTTCCCTCCCTCACCCCTTTGCAATACCCGTGAGGTCTCCGGGAGCAGGTGGTTTGCAGGCTGCCGGCCAGCTCTCTCCTGGGGTGCAGGCTGGCTGCGGACGGCTGCTGGGAGCTGCCACCAGTACCAGCACTTGTGTCTGAGGCTCTTTCAACTTTTGGAAATGGTCTCAAGCCCTTTGCTTTAGTAAGATGCTGCAGTATTGGGTATGGTTGTGGTTCCATATACATCACAAAAATGAAAAATGGACTCTGTCGTCATTTATTTTTTGAATTTCTGAGCTGAGGACTTGCTGATTCTCTTGCTGTGTACAGTGGGCTCAGACAGTAGCTCATGACAAGCTTCTTTATGCAGCTCCATACATCCGTATGTCTATCTTACTGCTGCTTAGGTTTTTGAACAAGTGATCTAAATCTTTACTGTCACATGAGAACACCCAAGGCTTTGTTGTTCTCTTACTGTATTTAGATATTCCCTAGTTTTTTAATATCTTTATTAAAATAAGCAACTAGCTTGGGAGGGATGCCGGGGAAGCTACATGACACTCACTGGGGATAGGAAACACAGTGAAGAACACAGCTCTTCATGGGGTGATTACATCATCTCCCTTCAAAAACTCACTATTCCTGACATTCTCGTGCTTTCAGTTATCATTTGACTTAACTGCCTTTTTGATTATTTCTAATATTGTTCCAAAAAGAAAAGAACTTTTTATTCACTAAAATATGTGTTTCTGCCTCACATCTGTTCCAATTTAAAAGAATTGGGCATAAGTTCCAATTCCTATTTCCAAAATGCCTGTAACATTTCTATAGTTAATGGCATTTTACTGCTTACTTGAAGATAGTATCTGAAAGTTTAAAAGAGTTTTTGATTCTAAAATAGGACCTTTTCTTTATTGTAATTACCTGTATTTTTCTTTTATTTAATTTTATTTCGAGACAGCATTGTTGGGAAAACATGTAAATCACACTTAGCTAAGAGCTGTGTCAGGCTGGGCAGTGATTTACAAGGTTGCCTAGAGCTCTGCACAAGGTGCATGTTTAAATAAGCATTTACTTTATAGGATGCCATAACGATAATATGTCTTATTATTCTGCATAAAGCTGACATAGAGTTCTAGAATTATAAATTGGACCAAGAATGTAAATGCAGCAGTTCAAGCAAACTCTTGAAGTTATGACTTTTCACAGTGAATTGTACCATTCTGTGATGAACGACCAGCATTTAATTGTTACTCTGGTACCAGGCATTTATGACTCAAACTCTGTCCTCCTCCTCCTGGTATTTTCAGGGCTTAAAATCAGATATTAAAAGATTGAAACCTAAAAACAATCAGGGAACTTTTTTAAAAAAAGAATATGAACTTCAAAGCTCTTTTTCACTGCAGATTTTCAACAGCTAAAACTTTCTGTCATTATAATTGTAAAGTAAAGACATGCTATTCTTTAGACAATGGGGTGGTGGATGACAGATGACCATACCTCAGAGCAAGGTTTCATCATAGGGATTTAATAACCAAGTTTTAATAAGCCTCATTCTATCCCGATATTCAATATGAAAACAACCATGCCTAAGCGTCTCTGATGAAAAGTATTACATCCTTTCTGCTCAGAAAATCCAGCACCTCTTAAACATCAAGTTTTTCTAGTATATCTTGTACCCATATGTTGTCTTACTGCCCTTCCTAAAACAAGCAAGAAACAGGCACATGGGTATCAGAGCTGCTCATTCCCTTGGAGTCCACAATCAGTAGGCCCTCGTCACCCTGCAGGAGTAAATCCTGTTTAAGGAGAAATGAGAGATGGAAAATAATTCCCACAAAATATGATTTTGGCTCAGAAGGAGACAAACATTTGTGCAACCACTTCTGAAAGCCATTCAAAGACAGAAGCTCAGCAGCTCTCCAGGTGACCAACTCCATTGTTTTGCAATTCCCCTCTCACTATTGTAAGATTAAAGATATTTGATTTTTTTCATCAGTTTAAGCCTATTATTATTTGTCCTTTTTTTCTGTGGTTTTGCAGAGTAGCCTCCTCTCTGCAGGTATGTCTTACATAGTTTAAGCTTTTATTACTCCTCCCAAAATGTGCCTGAAATGTGCTGGAACAATCACAACATGGCCTGGAGCCTTTCTCCAGAGCTGTGACTCTGAGCATCTGCAGTAACGCAAGCACTACCGTTACTGTCATTATGGTTCCTGAAAGATTAGCTCTTCCTCATTAATACTTACTGGCAACATTCAAACCCATGTATTTTTAGTCTAAAACTCAGAGTCTAATAAGGAAATACCCAAATTGCATTTGTATTTGTCATATTCAATGAGCCAAAATTTTAATTAGGTTGAAGACATTATCATTGGCAGTAGCACTTCAGCTCACTAATTGTCATTGCTTAATACTTTCATTTTAATTATTTCCTTTATTGCCAGTCAACTCTCCCCCTTCCAAGAGTTTCCATGGGGTACATCGCTCATACTGTTTGAAGCCACGTTCAATGAACTTGATTCTTTACACACAATTAGAAATCGTCAGGAAAAGAAATTGCTGAAAGCAGAGCAGTGTGGCAGGCCAAATCTTTCTAACTGATGGGTGAAAAGCTTTTTTCTTTCTCAACAGAGCACACAAAAGCCAGGGCTCCATTTCTCTGAAGGTTGCACTGCAGCATCTGCCACCCAGAAAGGCACAGAAAGAATTTTCTAGTGCTACAGGGTTTGAATGCCTGTAGACTTTCAGAAGACTTTGCTTCTCACCTCTCTTGGAAGGGGGAGGAGAAAAAAAACAACCTCTAATGGTACCACAAAAGGGTGGAATTTTGTTATGGAGGAAGACCACAACATCTCCTTTGGCAGGAGAGCTCTCATGAGAGCTTTGAGCAACTGCTATGATTGACAAGTACATTCCGTAAAAAATGAACAACGGCAAATAATCCTTAGACAGAGAAGTATTTGGACATCAAATGACATGAAACAGGAATGGAATCACAGGGACAAAATGCAACCAATACACAGGATCTTGCAGAATAACACCTGATGTTAGAGCACTAACTCCAAGCATTGGTACCTGAGACAAAAGGTGACTGGGCTGAAAGGCAGGCGGTATACAAACAAAGTAAAATACTGATGCAGAGTCATGGTGTGGAACGGATCACTGATTAAACAGATGAGCAATTCGCCACAGTGCATTCAGTGTGATGCAGGGATATAATAGATGGCTTTTCAAAGTGCTTTGGAATGGTCAATTACACGGTTAAACCATACAGATGTCTGCAGCATCAAGAGCTGTTGAAGGACAAGACTCTTGTGTTTGTATCTGTCAAAGAGAAAATCTTTCTGTACAGCTTTTTTCTTTTTTTTTTTCCAAATATCCAAAGTACGGAATGGATTTGCATTAAACCTGCATACTCTGTTTTCGGTTTCATCCAAAGTGGTTTATGCTATATTAAAAAACGTAGAATGGACTAACACAACATCTTACATGACTTGCTTGCCCTGTTGAGTTTTCCCTGAGGCTCTGTTTTGCTCCCATGCACTGCAGCTACCGCCATTTGTTTCAATTTCTGTCATTAATTTAACTAAAAAGAAAAAATGTTTTTCCTTCCCTCAATAGAGAAGTAAGAGGCTGGTTTATTACTTTACTGAGTGAAGATCAAGCTTTGAGGGACGAAGGAAATGACTAAAATGAAAGAAAGAACGGAGTGAAAAGCTAAGAAATATTTCAAATTTTCTTGTAATGTGGATGACTATGATAGCTATCACTTCTGCTTCACCAGGTTCTGAAGTGCACATTTTATAAAAAACGATAGCGATTTTTCCAATTCATTGGACCATTTCGGAGTAAGCAGTAAGAAAGTATTCAATAAGAGCTGAACTTGGCAATTTATACAAGAAGAGTTAATTAAACTGTCTCTTCTGGACAATACAATGCAAAAGTGAAGTATCTGGGAAAGCGCAGCAGTACGGCTGACCATGGCATCTTCATTTCTAGACAAAAACTATTACTCCTGCAATGGAGATGTGCTCTGCATTTCCTTCTCTATTACGATTAATACTAGTATTAGTGCAAACCTAAGGTATTTGAAAATTGTATTATACTTTAACCTTGTAATCCAGGCGCCAAACGACTACCTGTGATAGACTTCATCAGGGAAAAGTTCTCCCCATGGATAATGAAATACACACATGAGATATCTTTTCTCACTGTATCAGAGAAGTAACTTCCCAAGTAAACACAGCAATAAGGCTTTAAAGGGGTAGAGCAGCAAGGAAAAAGCTATTTAGGTCCTAATAAGAGTAAATGAATGCACTGAGTGGGTTTAAAACTTCACATGCAGCAGAAATCAGTAAGATAAGAGTTCAGATGGTCTATAACTCAGAAATGTAATCATGTGCGCTTTCAAGCACGTGAGCAATTCTATTAAACTAATCTGCTTTAACTGCATTAAACTCAGAGAGATGATTCATACACTTAAACTCAAACATATGATTAATTATTTCCTTAAAAGAGGCCCAGTCCTGAAGAACGGACAATGCAAACAAAAGTATGCATGCATTTAAGTGTTTCAAGGTATTTGATGCAGCATTCTATAAACCAAAACATTCAAATTAGTTGAAAAATCTGTTCCCTGGATGCAAAACATCCTCAGAAAGCAGCATTTGAGTTATTACACAAAATTATTTTGCTGAGAGTCAATATTTAATCATCTAATAAAAGGTTCAACTATAATCAATCACACCTAAGTGGAAGAGCTCATATTCTATACAGGTGTTCAACACGCACAATACAAAAAGCATGATCTTAAAAAATCCAAGTAGTAAACAGGAGCCAATAATAATTCTTTGCTCAGCTCCCACCAGTAAAGTGCTCTTGAAGAATTAAAGTTTCAGATGTCAAAGAAGTGACTGTTTTCATGCACACACACAATTTCCTACAATGACCAAATACTTACAGTTCAGACGATCACAAGAGTGTATTAATTAGCATCTCTGATCATATGTTGATTAATTAATTCTATTTATTTTGCCTTAAATTATTGGGTATATTGCAGCTTATGCATCTTATAAACTTACCCTTTTATGCTGCTTCTTCAGTTGATTTTACTTTTGGAGGTGTTACTATTATTTACTTTAAACAAACAAACAAAAAGACACATCCACACATCTCTGAAAATAGAATAAAGGTTCAGTAAGATGCTGTCTGATATCTCCATTGTGCCAAGCAACACCTAAACCTACAGAGTTCAATCAGCCCATAATATACTGCACTTTATTCTGGGCGAAGCATGAAGGGGGGGAAGATGAATAATTAATTATTTTTATGATAAGAAAGGGATTTTTTTCACAACTTTCTGTTCTGTTTTGACCTTTAAACACGGAGTTCGATGGACGCTGCCTTCAGAGCTGGGCACTGTCTCACCCTGACACATATCCTGTACTCGCATTGGAGTCAGCACTTGAGCGGACCTGTTGCCATATGGAAAATCAGGAACAATTACTCTAAATAATTACATCAGCTTATTGCTGTCTGTTGCCAAGAGAAACAAGCCTTGTTGGTAATATCCACTTCTGTTTCCAAGTAACTTAATCTTTAGGGAAACTAAATACACTGGAGTACTAGCACTTCTCTAACCATAAATATCCTTTCTTACTGGTATCGTCATGTCTCCTAACTGCATCTTTTTTCTAAGGTGATCTCTGCTCAGCTTTGGGTTGATGGCCTGGGAGGCGTGAATTGTCACTCCTGGGTTGAGACATGCACAGGATGGGATCTGAGTACCAGCCGGGCAGTCCGGGCTTCCCTCACAGTCCCTGGGAAGAAATCAGAACTTTTAAGGCAAGATCACAGACAAGATCAACTGCGTGGCAGAAGCACCTATTTCTCCATTGATCTAGAGTCCAGATGGAGGTGGTGTTGGCTTTACTGACCTCTAACCTTCGAGGAGATGAATCCAGGCCAGGTGCTCTCCCATCCAGGCTGACAGTGGAAATAGAAGCCAGTCCTTGGCAGCATGGTTAAACTTTTCCTTTTGCAGGAGATGGATGTTTGCAATATTCACTCATTCTGTTTAGCAACAGGTTGTCACATCAAGTTGCCAGGGAAGAAAGGTGAGCTGCCACCAGCACCTCCTCGTGCTTCTGCCAGAGGTGCTGCTGTCGTGCTCCAGGGAGCTCTGCTGTGCCTTTCAGTGCGTTACCACTCGTAAACTTCCAAATCCTGCCGTTCAAGTGCTATCATCCAAATTGCTGCAGACAGCAACTTACTGTCTCTCGTTGTGCTTTCCACTTAAATTTCATTCCACCTTGAAAAGACAGCACTGAAATCCCTCTTTTTTTTTTTCCCCTCTCCAGTGTATTGTATCGAGCAGGCTTGCCCTCCGCAGCTCCTTGCACTGCAGTTCTCATTTTCCATCTTTGTTTTTCTGAAACCATGAACACAACCCTAAAAAACCCACTTCTGCCTTCTGCACCACTTCACTGCAGCAAACAACTGTAACACGGTGACAAAGCCCTTTCTCACCCAAATCACGCTGTGCCGTTTCAATTCAGCTGGGTTTCTAAGAAATACTTGATAAATTCTTTCTAACCTATCGCAGTTTCCCCCATAGCTAGTGTCAAACCTGAACTACTCAGATGGATGCCTGGCAGGCCCTTTATTTAAGGCTTATACTACACACAGCATTTTGCAGTCTTCAGTGATTCCTCCCTAAGCCAATTGAACCTGTTGATTCAAAAACTACCTTGTACTCCTTGCTGACAGCGACTTGACAGAAACTACAGAGCTTGTTGCATTTTCCTGATTTCTCCATGCTCTCTGTCACTGATCCGTTTTGCTGTGCTTATCCACTCTCAGATGTTAACCACCTCTACTCAACATCTAGGATCCTTCTCTGGCTGGAGGTATGGGGCTTTATTTTCACTATAAGAAAGGTTTCCCATGCAGCTGTCAGAACAGAACCCTCTTTTGCTTAGTCTTCTTTTTTTTTTTGAAAGCAGTACCATGGACAGAACAATTTCACACTGGCATATGAACTTCTCACCTGTGCAAGGAATACTGATGACAAGAAAATGAAATCCAGTGTTACAAAGGCCTTATATTTTGCTTTTTTCCACCAGGCCAGTTACTTTCTCCATGACATTCTCTGCACATGAAACTCTAATTCATCACGCTTTACTGCTATGTTGAATCAGGATATTAATACTCTCTCATATCTGATTTGGACAGCTCTTTATGCCCTTCGCATTTCAAATTTCTTCCAAGGACCCATTTCTGCAATGGTATCTACAGAAAAAGAGCTACTCTGTGTTCTGTTTACCTTCAATTATATTTTATTGAATTAATTTAGCTCTATAAGGAAAGCTGTTCTATCAGAGCATCTTTATGCTTAACCAATAATTTAATGATTGAATGCTTCCAGATATATCTTCCCATTGATTACCATTTTTTCTCTACCACCATCACTTCTGTTAGGTCAAATCCTAAATTGTATTTTAAAAGTTACTTGGCACAAGGAGCATCTCTTAGTCGGGGTGTCTGGAGAAGTTACATTTTCAGTACAGAGCTCCACCACTCCAAATCTACAGCTGATAATATTTGAACTAAGAACACATAGTCCCGATTGAATGGATTTAATTTTATTCCTAGACCAACCACCCATAAATTGCTTTACTTATGCTCACACAAATAGTTTTCTTTTAAAAAAATTAATACACATTAGTGCACAGGGTACAGTGTGTATTGAATCAATTCTCTGTAATACAAGTGAGGAAATATCTAAGTACACAGAGCAATCTCTGTAGCTCCTCTTCTGCTTATGGAGGTTGTTCTCTTGTCTTCATAATTCTAATTGTGTATACAAACTGGCATTGACAATATACAGTTATTTGCTTCCTAAGGTTCTATATTTGCTTTGTATTTCTGAAGGTCACAGGGACTCAGCCAAACCTGAACAGTCATTTTAATTCCCAGTCTTTTCATTTCACTGCAATGTAATTATCTTATAGATTTTTGTGTAGACTTATTTACTGTTTTTCTTTTCCTGTTGGATAAGTATACAATAACTAAACTAACTTAAATTAGGCAACTGTCACCAATATTTAAGACTTAATGTCTTTTTTAAAATTACATAAGTAATCCAAGCATAAAAATTATTCTTTATGATACCATTTCAGAGCAGTGGCACCAAACCCTTATCATACAACAGCATGTGACTCAGAAGCATTAAACACATCATCACATTTTTCCTCTAAGTTACATATTCCTTGAGTTACATACAGTGCCCTTTTAATATTTGGACTAAAGCATCTTTACAAAATACAAAACTAAATATTCAGCATATTAGTTTAAATTCAGTATATTCAGTTACCTTCTTGGCTACCCATATGAAATCCTATAGATCTTAGAAATCAGAATTTGTCCTTGTGTATTCAGATATAGCGACGTGTCTACTTTACATTTCCCCTCTAGCCTTGCCAGCACAGTATTTTAAAGACACTCTCAGAGAGGCCACCATCCCAAGGGGCTCAAGGCACCTTGATATAAATACCTGCTTGGATTTAAGCACACATTTAAATCCAGAGCAAGTCTGTGTGTTTTGCAATTTCAAGAGAGTCTTAAAGATAAGCAAATGCCTAAATACTATGCTGAACTGGGGCTAGAAAGAAGGTTTATCCTCTGAAGGAGCAGAGTAGTTGCAATATCCCAGTACAGATTGATGGTGCTCTGTGAGATTTATCTTTGAATATAGCAGGAGGAGGAAAGTCTCCAGTAATAAAAGGGAAAATCATGAATCAGCAAATGCTGAACATTGTAATGAGCAGGAAAACTCTTCAGCTCATGCTGAACTGCAGGTTTCATCCTATGCAGCATTCGGTTTTCATGAAATAATAGGTTAACTGGATGTTTTCAAGAGATAGCATGCTAACCTTTAACATGATTTGCTTTTTACTAAAGATGAACATCATCAGTGTTCTGGGAGAAGTCCATGATACATGTCTCCATGATATAACATTGTTAGTGTGAGATTATTAATTTATTATTATAATTCAAATGAGAAAAACTTACTTGAGGGCATTGGCATCTCCATGGACCTTATAGTTGTCTGCACTGATTCTTGAGATAACTCTCGTGACAGCAATGAGGATACCAATATTGACCTGAAGAAGAAAAAGAAGGAACAAGACTTGGTCAGCAAAGTAAACACTGACTGCGACTAAGGTGCAAACTGCCCTGGGAGTGTCTTGTACACATACAACAGAAAGTGGGAATTTTGTGTGATGTGTTTATTTGGCAAAAAGAGGTTTCCAGTTTTGGGCTGGTATAGTTTGACCCTTGTTGATGGATTTCTCTCTCCCCTCTATGGGAAGTTCTTGCTTGTGTTTTCTTTCCTTTAGGAAGTCCTTGGCTGTTCAGGACAAGGCTGAATCAGTACCTTGCTTCACAGCTAAAGAAATACTCAGGATCCCTACTGTACAAATCAATACCCTAAAAATCATTTACCAGCTGACAAATTAGACAAGAACTTCAGTGAACAGGGGCATGTGTCTGCACGTTCTTTGGTTTTGTGCTTGCTTGTGCAGAAAACTCCAGAAAACACCTTCCTGGCTGGACTTCCCAGTGTACAATTCCCGTTTCTTACCAAAATCTGCTTGCCATTTAAACACAAGACTATTTCAAAACAGCAACGAGGAAAGTATGTTAAACCTGAATCCTGCTCTTCAAGAGCCCTGCTCTTTTTGATGTCAGGCCCAGCAGAAACATCAATAAAATGAGAAGAATTCCCACTAGAAAAGTAGGAAATCTTGAAAAGACTAACACTATAAATGTCTAACAAAAGAGTTTGCTCTGAAGTCACAGGTGAAGAAGGAAGGAAATTTTATCACAAAGGAAATGTGGCAAAGACTGTCTTGCTGTGCAAAGACCTTGGGTTTAAGCAAAACAACAAAAAAAAGAGAAGACAGAATGTGAAGGGGGAAGATATTTTTCCTCCTCCTGTCCAAAGTTTCCAAAGTTACACATCAGCTACAAAGCCGCTATTTAGCATCAAGTTAAGAACAAGGATAGAACAAAACTATCCTGAACTACAGAACAAAAAGAAAGAAGACTTCAAAATAGTGCTGTTGCTCAGTTAAAACTCAAGACATACTCTATTTTGACATAAATATTCTGAGGATGACAGGGTGAATTGAACAATGTTTACACTTGATGATAACTATTTCCTTGGTATTTTTAAATTTTAGATTTCTAAGGGCAGATTATCACCTGGTGTACAGCAGGAGCACAGCTGTGATAGTTCATTCCTGCCACAGCTTCTCAGTCTGTCCAAAGACCATCCTGTGCAACCTGACAGCTTTTCAATTACAAGTGTACTTGTTGTTCAATCAGCTTTACAGAGGTGAATAAGAGGTGAAATCCAATGGTCTTGGGCTCATTTTCCCTATTCCCACCAAATCGTATTTTGTAAATATTTTTAGAAATTCTTTGAGGTGGTAATAAGCATTTTTGAGAAACCCACTTAGATGCTAAATATGCATGTTGACTGAAGCAGCAAACAATGAATATGAACAAGTTCTACTTTCTCTTCTTTTTCTCTCTTTCTCCTTCAAACTCTCCAATTTTCTGCTGGATGTCCACCAAATGATCAATGTCGTTACTCCAGCTTTTCATGGGAATTGCACAGAAAATGCCTCTCTCTACCATTAACTTCTTTCCTGACACATTATCTTTCAGCAACCTTTTTTAGTCTTTTATCCAAAATATCAGTCTCCTCTTTTGACACTTCCCCATGGATGTCTCACTGACAGTTTGAGCTCATTCTGGCACAGTCGGTCCGTGATCCCTTTTACTGATGACTGCAGACACCAGTACCTTCCTGCCAGCCTCACCCTAATGCTTTCTTCCATTCCCGATTCTTTTTTAGACACTCCTAGAATTTGCTTTCTGCATAACATTTTGAAAAATATGAAGATTATGCCTAAATAATGTACATCCAAACACCCCCCAAAAAAATCCAAAGAAGTAAAAAAAAAAAAAAAGAAAAAAAAGAAAAACCTCATTCTCCAAATTCTGAATTTCCTACATCTTACAAAAGTCAGTGAAAGTTTTGCATGATAAACACCCACAAATGAATACTCTGAATCTTGCAAACTCTCTCTCAAACTGGACCCAAACCCTAAGATCCGGTCATGAAAAGAGCACAAGATAATCTCAAAGGAGACAAGTCAGATGGTTTTCTGAAGCATTCAGCATTTCTAGATGGATTTTAATTTCTTTATATAAAATAAATTAAACTGGAAATTAATTTCCTAGGTATCTTGGATGGTCCAAAGTGGAAATTTTAAAAGGCCTTGAGCTTCTCTTGTGCAGTCAGCATGACTCTGTCCTTTCCAGGGTGTATCAGTAACATGTTTAAAAGATGAGAAGGAAACACTGTGATCTCATTGCTGATAAAAACCAAGGTACTTGTAAAATTAGCAATGAACCATTACACTCAAGTCCTAAAGTTCTATGTTTACATCTCCTAAACCACTTGAAATTTTTTGTTTAGGTATTTTGAGAAATTAGAGTAATCTCATCCAGCCTGAATAAACAGATTAGCTACAAATGTCTTCCTTTGCTAGTACTTCAGTGAGTAAATCATGGAGGTATTTCCACTGCCCTTGTAATGGGAAACCAAAATACAGCCACTGAATTGTTCCTCCACTGATTTTTTTGGCATCTGACATAAATACTTTGCCAAAGATTTGAATGGGAGGATGCTTAGTTGATGAAACACTCATTATGCTTTAACCTGTATCAGAATATTCAAACCAGGAGAATAAACATTGCTATAAGTGCATTGTACATAGTTCCTATTTTCTACTTCTCTGAAAGGCCAGATTACCTGACAGCTGCAGTTATTTTGCCTTAAAATTACACATGAATTTTTTTGCTTGCAGGTACTGGCCACAATCTACTTAAAAAAAAAAAAAACAAAAAAAAAACTAGTAACATTAGCGCCTGTTTCCTAACTCACAGGACTCCTTTCAAGGCAGCTTGTCCAACTCCAGGCACTCACAAGTCTCTGCAAAATCAGCAGGAGCTGCCAGTTCCCATTATCGTTGGCTTGATCCAAAGCCCACAGAGCCCATGGAAAGATCCCAATGACATCAGGGAGCTCTGGCTCACTCTAGTGACAATTTCATCTGACTAAATACTGTCAGATCAGGAAGAAAGTTAAATGAGTTAAAAGGATCTCTCTAATATCTCTTCTCATCAAAAATTTGTCAGATCAGATACAGCGAGACAAATTCTTTTCCTCACTTAGTTTTTTTTTTGCAGGGCTTTCACCTAGATTTCCTCCAACTCTCATGAGATTTTTGTTTCTTTTTTAGTGCAGCTCAGAAATCCCATGTGTAAAACCCTCTGATGTGGTCTGTTGCATCCTAACCAAGAAAACGCTTGGCAGCACAGAGGAACTGGAAGAAAAAAAAATTTAAAAAAAAAAAAGGATAAAACATATTGCCTTAATTAAATCCATTGACTAGCTTTCCTCTAAAACCACAAACTATTTTGGGCTCCACTTGAGTTTTGGGCAATGGTACAGGGAGTTATAACAGACGATTCCAGTCTGAGGTTTAACATACTCTCTCCTGGTGTGAGTTAATTGGATCCTTACCACGACACCATTAGTAGCACAGCAATGCTGCACGTTGTTGCCGTTGCAGCCCATCACTAGGTCACATCAGAAATCATTACTGGGTACTGTGCGTTTCCAAACACAGCTAGTCCATTAAATTAGATTGATGTTAAAATTCAGGAGAATGAGTTTGGAAATCCTGATTCCACTTTTAGCTATCCCAGAGAAACTACAGATGGAAGAGACTCAATTGAGTTATTTTCGACTTCTGCGTACATGACTTCATACTAATGCATGTGGTATCACAGCATCCAGAGCTGAATATAAGAGCAAAACTTTGATGTTAGAAAGGAAATACACAAGAAAATAAATAATAAATATAAGGTGTAACAGATCTGTGACTTCTACTCTTTACTAATATTAATCCTTAATTTTTAATTTCTTACAATCTGTTCCCTGGTTCAAAAAATGTTGCATGCTTTCCTGATGGTTAAGTAAGAAGAAATCTAATTTTAAAATAATGAAAGAATTTAATTTTAAAATCATAAAAGTGCTCATAACTGAGTACTAATAAAAAAAAATGAGAAGCTTAGCATCTGTGGTCTGTTCATTTTTGCTCAATCCCCTACAGCGTTTATGTACTTGATTTCAGTGACTGATGAACCCTACTGTCTCAGGGCCTTTAAACACTCTGGATCCAATTCTGTCACCTTTTTCCACGATGAATGATGTCTAGTAAGGGACACAAATTGTCACTTTTCAATCAGTGGGCCTGCCTGCAGAGTAAGATACCATCCAACAAATGGAAATTATCCTAATTCTGCCCCGCTACGTGAAGGTGTGAATAAACACCAAGAGGCAACAGAACTTACTAAATCATGTATGATCAGCAGGTATAAGGGAGAGAATATTTTTTAATATACTGAGTAATCATAAGCAAGTACTAACTGAAGACAGTGATGGCAATCTCAGCCTGGGACACAGGTTCCATGGACTCCCATCTGAAGACACCGGTTACAAAGCTGATGTCCCCAAAGAACTCTTTGCAATATGTTAATGAAAATCATTTAGCCCCATGAAAATGCTGTTTATCCAACAGACCTGTAAAAATTCCCCAGAAAAATAGCTACTTAGAGGGAAAACAATAGAAAGGACTTGCCTCTACAGCCCAGCATCTCCCCCCCGCAACGGATTGCTGACTGTCTGCAGCACACCCACCGCTCCGTGTACACAGATGCTTTCCGCAGAATTTCCTTAATTCTGCCATATCTATGGAAACACACCACGGCAGCAGATGGTTGATAACAAACAAAGCCTTCTGCCAGAAGTTTAATGTCTTGTTCCAAAAATTCAGGTGCTTTGTCAAGTGTTTTTTTTTCCATTGAAGACACGTCCCAGGCCAACTTTGGCTCAGATTAGTTTGGTTTTCAAATTAATTGCAACAATTTTTTTTGCAAAGCTGCCTTAAGAGGATGCTATAGAGGGTTGGCTGTGGAGGAGGGTGATCTTTAAACCTTAAGATGCAGGTAGATGCCAAAAGACCCACACACAGAAGTAAGCATTTCCTTCATCCCTTGACTCAAACCCCAAGGAAAGAGCACTTTGCATATGGGAAACCATATGGGGCTGGGAGGTTCTGTGCATTACTCGCTAGAAAAGTATGTGTGAGTATTTTTTCCCAGCCACACTCCTGACACATCATTCTGTTTTAAGGCTCCATGATGTCTATATTGCCTGTGAGGATGTGGCAGGACAAAAGTGGACTGGGTCTGCCCAGTCTCTAGGGAGTGGGAGTTGAAAAGAGCAGTCCCCCTGCTTTCTTGACAGTGTAATCCTTTTTCTTGGCAGAGAGAAACCATCGATGGAAGCAGTCAAAAACTGCTTTTTGAGAAGTGTTTTCAGAGCTAAACACTAGTTCATGCAACTAGTGGCTAATTTGTTATTTAAAGAGCACAGGCACACATACACACACAAATAGTGTTTAGCCTTATTTCCCTATCGGCACTAACACATTTTTCAGCTAGCATAGTCAATGCCCAGGGAGAATAATTTGTCAGCTAGCTTGCTGCTATTTTGGGCAGAGCTGGGTTTCGACTATTTAACAAATTGCTCTACGTGGATCAACCTTGTGAGCTCACTCTTCCTCTTTCTCAAAAGATTTGTATCCCTACAAGAATATAACGAGCTGCACGAATATGATATATCATAAATGAGAGCCAGACAGTTAAACCCTTACTTTCACTGGCAAGCAGCTATGCATGGAAATTGTTGAAGGCTGTGCTCACTCAGGTGAGTAAGCGTTTCACTATCTGGCATGCTTTGATTAATTCCGTCTTTGGACAGCAGCTGGGAAAGATTTTATTGTACTGCTTGCATCTCATTTCCTCCTTTGCTGCTGAACTATGGCCAGAAAGCAAGTGCTAATGTGAGGAGACATTTGAATATTAGATTGTTTTAATTGCTCTTCAATCATCAATATCTATATATCTTGGAATATAAACTCACATACAGAAGGTCTAAGGTACAGGCCAACAAGGAATTAAGCTTGTTGGAGCAAAGTCCAGAGCTGTCCAGCCAGCTCTAATTCAGTGATCAGCATTTCTTACTTCCACATATGTGCTTTCAGTTAGGTAGAAGAAACTCTGCACAGGGACTTTCCAGTGCTGTCATTAATAATTTGATTAAAATGCTAACGTGACACAATTTCTGTCACATCAATATAGCAACTATTTTCATTATTTTTTAATATATGTTTATATAGCCTGTTTTTTTCCGAGGCTGTATCTTGGGTGGAAGATGCTGGACTGGGCTGGGCTGCCTATAAGAGGTGCTGTTTCGCTGTGTCCCAGGAAGATGTTCAGATGTCCACTCAGCTGCAGTGTAAAATTGCCTGTGATGGGAAAGGGCAGCCAAGGAGCCACCTTCTGCTTGCCAAATACTTATAGAGATATGCAATGATGACAAACAGCTCTCTATGTGCAGCTTGCCTTCCTTCCTTTGGCTTGTGTCCCAGGATTGGTGGGGTTTTTCTGCGTAATGAAATTTGGGGAAGCTTCTGTGTGCTGTGCACAGAAATCCTAGCTTTCTTAGGGAAGTACCAGGTACAGTCAGTGGCTCCTTTTGATGCTCCTCCATGCAAGGAGTCAGGATCTTGTTTCACCTGACCCTCCTGAAACACCACAGCAGGCAGACTCTGGTCTAGATTTGGGCTCATGCCTTTAAAATCTAAGCAAAGCTTTGGAGACAGCCTGATTTCACTGATCAGTGAGTCTACTCCAGGGTCATACTGTCACTCTGCCATAACAACCTGCAGCAAAAATCGTATTTAACCTGATCAATTGAAGTATTGGAAACGCTGAAGAGGAATACTCTCCCACTTAATCCCTGCAAACACCCCTGACTCCTTAAGTAATCATAGTGATAAAGCTACAACTCACTGTAATTTAATGTGTGGGTATAATTAAACTGCTGTAAAGCATCTGTGGATCAGCATCGGAACCACGAGCCCACACCCTGCCCTGGATGGATGATGTTCATTACAGCTGGCAGAGGCGTTTGTGGCAGCCACCTGAACGCCAGCAAACCTGCCTTGACAGCCCTGCCTTGATCAGCCGGACAAACTGCTGTACCTGACATCGGATTCAAAATCAGAGGAGTAGCACCAATTCCTTATCACTGTAAGGAGACGGGTGTGGACGCAGCTTGTTACCTTCCCCAGCTCTCACCCAAAGGTGATGGCTCCTGCCATCGCTTTAACCCATCCCCGACAGCTGCTGCCTGCCTGCAAACTCTGCTGATGATCAACATCTTCACCGAGGGCACTTGGGAAAGCAAAAGCTTAAAATAACAGTGGGCTGGAATCAGCCTTTCAGCTTTTACTGGTGAATATGAAACACAAACCACAGAGTTTGTTATTTTGGGGGATCTTTCTGAGGGTTATTAAAACTCCCAAGATCACTTGGTTCCACACAGTCATTGATGGCCCCAGCAGGGCTGGCTCAGAAGAGGGTTGTCACGGTATTCTAAGTTGTATTTTTGTCTTGGAACAGTGAAATTAATATAATTAATGCATAACAGTGTACAACACCAAAATTAGAAGAGGAACAAAGTAATCCTGAACCATTCGTCTCTGTTGTTTCCCCAGCCTGGGACAAGGACTGCCATCAGACCTTCAGTGAGTTCTGCTGTTGGCAACACAGATGTGCAAGAAGAACCCAGCAGCAGCCGTGGTTTTACCTACCAGAATTACAAACAACGCCGGTGCCACAAAAGCCCAGATTGCTCCATTCTCTAGTGAAAGCCAGCAGCTGCAGAGAAAAATCAGAATGATTTCAGATTAAACACATGGTCATTTAATTAGTAATGTTCTTAATTAAAAAAAAGAGACTGAAAGAGAGTGCAAAAAGACTGATGAATTTTAAAAGCAAGAGACATGACAGAGCATCAGTAAGAGGCTCCTTTTCCCCGCACGCTCGGGGAACCTGAGGCAGGATCTCGTTTTAATTTATATCTTGCAGAGAGTCAGTGACAGCTCTCTGCCCCAGCACGCCTTCAAACAGCATTAGAGGAGAAAGATGGGAAGAAAGGAAAGGTTTTATTTGCTATTTGTTCTTGTATCCTGTAGCACTCGCATTCATGTCGGTGCTGTGAGCACTGTCATTGCAGCAAGAGACAAATCGAAGCCCTCCCTGCCTGGCCTGGCTGGGGGTGAGGAAGAGGCTGGGGAACACGCTGGCAGCTTCACACCTCTTTTCTACAGAAGTGGCAATGTAATCTAGTTCATCACACACAAAAAATAACTCTTGCTCCAAATCTTTTGCTTTCATTATGATAGGATTAAATCCTGGGGTGTTTTCTCAGATAAATTTGCTTTCCTTTTTTCCAAATTAGAAAGGAACTTAGTTTTCAAAATTTTTAACAATATCATTCTAGATCTTCAGACGTTTAATTGCAGTTTTCTTCAAAAGATTAAATGACTTAAATTAAAGATTATTCTCACCTTGCTAGAAATGTTTCAGCCCATGCTTTGCTCTGTGCATGGGGTAAGCAGGGAGCTCGCTGCAGGAGGTCTTGTGCCTCTGCAGGAAAAGGGAAAAATGGGCAAAACATCTCAGGAGCTTTTTGTGCATCATCTCAGCAGTGAAAGGCAAACCTGAGGCTTCTAGGGCTAAGAACATGCCTGTACAACAATCATGGTTTTTCAGGCTATCTCCCCTCAGCAGGATCTTGCAGAGCCCCAGCCCTGTTAACAGATCTACAATTTTTTCTCCCCATCAGATTTTTCATCCTATTGCACCTGGAGTGAAAACATGTTCATACTCACTTGCCACTTTCTCCATAGCTCTCTAGGGATGATGTTGTAGAAATTAGACAAATCACTAGTGGGCAGCCTGCAAAAAGACAGAGTCGGTGGCAACGTTAGTAACCAAGGTACATCTTCCAGTAAACCCTGCAAGTTCAGCTAATTTCACATGGACAACAGAACAGCTCCGAGTAATTTTAGAATGAAGTCCAACTCAACAGCCTCCTGCAGCTGTGTAATACAATACGTTTTAATCAATTAACGTCAGGCAAGCAGAATGACTATTCAATAAAGCACTAGTTTAACAGTTAAAACTGAATTAGAGCTAATTTCATTATGAATCTTAGTCCTTTTTCAGCCTGGTTTCTGTTTATGTAATTTCTGTCTTGTGTTCTTCAAGCATGATATCCTGTGGAACAATATCAGGCTTACTTTAACCACTTTCCCCCAAGTAAGTGCACCTTGTTCAAGAATTCCAAACAATCTAGAAAACAAGGTTACTCACAGAGGTGCATGACTAGCAGGAGAGACGATGGAAATCTAGAGCATCACATGCAGCAGCAAGAGACAGAAGAGAAGCAGCAAATTCAGATCCCGCTCAGATGCCCAACCAGGACTTATTTTAACATAAACATGTATTAGTTCTACAAGATTGCTGTGTTTAAAGTAGACTATGTTTCCAGATGGGTTTTGACAGTCCCAGTATGCTGCATCCTGGGAGGTGGAGGAGTTTATGGGATTACGCAGGAATTACACAAAGGCAGATGGTTATGGTCCTGCATGTCCCTGGTCCCCAGCACTGCAGCATCCTGTTGTGCCACTTTAGCACAGCTCTCCAGTCCAGGAGCTGGAGAAGAAGCGAGTTTTTTTCTTGCCAGCATTTCAGAATATAGGAAAACCTCATCTCTTTAAATATTAAATGACTGTCAGTTAATTCCTGTATGATTTAATAAAATCTGAAGGTTTGGGCTTTTATCATCTTGTGGAATTTAATAACCAGGTCCCAGACAGAGTATTAGACATGATAGCTTAAAGATTCAATTTTCTTTTGAATTCTTCAGCTTTTCTGCATGAGGCTTCTATAAAATCCTCTGACAAGCAATTTCTGCTTAATCTTACCAATATCATCCTCACAAAACTGTGTAAAATTTTCCTGTACTGACAGAACTATAATTTTTGGAAGAAGTATCTTCATTCTTTAATGATTGTGGCTAGAAGCACCTTGCATTTATAAATAAGATTATAGATTATAAATAAGATATAGTTATTTATAAATAAGATATAGTTAAGAAGCAGCATCTACAGGCATTGTTTAGGTCTTAGACCTTGAAATCCATTCTGCAGGATGGAGTTTAATATCCCATGAACATAATTCTACTCTCCCACACTTGTCCAAAGCAGGAATAACCCCTTTAGAAGTCACATTTGTCTAAGATCCAAGCAAAGGCAAGATTTTAGTTTACTGTCCCATTTGTCTATTTAAGAAAGGAAAATCCTACACACATTTGAACTAAATCAAGAATGATTATATTCAACAGAGCAGGTAAGCACAGCCATAAGCCCACCTGCTGAAACTCAGTCTGCCATGGGTATGGGAGCTACCTGGACTAAAGGTCCTACAGGTATGTGTACATATTCCCACCCACATCTCAGTTGCTGAGTACACTGTTGATTGGCACTGTCTGTCTTCCGATGCAAGTTGTCTTCCCAAGGCAAGGCTTTTGTCACAGAAGCAAAAATACCTGGTGCCCAACTACCTCTCCTTTATTCCTTTTTTTAGCCAAGTCAAATGCTGGATATTCAAAGGATTTAGCGTCACTTTTTATCAATTTTAAGTGGCAGTGAAGAAGAAAATGAAATACAGAGTTCCTTTGGAAGGTAATAAAACTTATGCAGGTGAAACAGAGAGCAGTCATCTGCATAAAAAGAGCTGTTAAGTCAGTGAGAATAAAATGGTCTGCAGCCTGCAGTGCAGTGTTTGCCTTCTCCTTACATTAACAAGATATTAAGTGGATAATGGCAATGGTGGCAATATCGAGGTTTTGTACAGGGAAATTGGAGTGGTTTTCCTTTAAAAAAACAGCCATTCAATAAACTCCATAAAGTTGAAAAAAATATATTTAGCCTAAGGGGATCATAAGACTTGATCTGGACTGAAGAATTCATATGGATTATATATTATACACAAAAGTAAGTGTGTTTGCTTAATCTTTTGTCAGTAATAATTACATAAGAGCTGTGAAGTTTAGTCTCCAACCATAATAGGTAATGTTAATGTTGTGCTGGCACTGGTTAGCATCCAAGAAAGAATTACGGTTATGGTTTTTTACTGTGTCTGGATGTTTGCTCAGTTAGCAGATGCTACAAATACGCTCACCAACCCTACTCCAAATCACCGAATTTATAAAGCAATAGACCCTGCTCCCCAGAGCACCGTATCCGAAGGAAGTGTCCTAGCACACCTGACAGCTGATCTGTGGCACTGGTGCCACCTGTGTCTCTCAGCCCCAGAGCAATACAGCATTACACCAAATGGGGTAAAAATCCACCCACGCAGAGCCACGAGCTGCTGCAGCTCCAGTTCTCCAGGTCCCCCACCAGCCAGTTTACAGCTACCTCCCAAACTTGGTGTCAAAATGCAGCCTTCAGAGCAGGAGTAAACTCCAAATGCCTGGCACAGGAAGCCCAAAAACACAATCCTTGCTGAGAAAAAATTCTCCCTGAATTCAGCCCAAATACAGTCACTAGGGTGAAGTCTAAAATGAATGTCGGCTAGGCCTTCTTCTTCAGCATTGAACCTCACATCTCATCCATTTGCTTTGTGTTTCTGAGGCACTAATGACAAATGAAATGGAAAATGCCTGTAGATCTGTATGCTGCATTTTGAAAGCTTTGGTGTCTTCTATACAGAGCAAAAAACAGGCTACAGAAACTCTGTGGCAGACAATTGGAAGCAATTTTAGGACATTAATTCTAAAAGGCTAAATATATCATTTATTGAGAAAGATGAAGCATCAGACACAAATGAAAGTATATTTCCTTCCAATACTGAAAAGACCTGCTTTGCCTGATGGGGAGAAGTCTATTCTCCCATTTGTTTTGTAGAAGTTAATCTTCTATTATTTTCTTTTTCTTCTGCTGCATTACATCGTATCTATGCAAAAGTCTGGGAGTACAAGCAACAGCAAATAAAGAAATTTAGGTTTTTTGACAGCTCAGAACAAAATCTTTATTCTAAGGCAGTCTCTAAAGGCAGGGAAATTGTCTGTAATAGGAAAACATGTTAAGGCCAAAGTGCCACAGCAAAATCTCCAGTATCACAAACTCTATCATCAGTATCCTACAAATGGGTGGGTGGGAAAAGTTTTCCTACAATAATCTGTGTGTGTTATGCTGAATCACCAAGGCAACAAACTATTTTTTTTCCCAATCAATCTCAAGGTAGTTTTAAAGGTAGGATATTACCACCTCCCTCAAATTGCTCTTCTTTTGAATTCCTGACAACTACAGTCTTTGGCGTAATTTTAGCACCCTTGGGACTAAAGATAGTACAAAGGAGCTTCAATCAACTCTGCTCATTCGGTATCCTGTCTCTCTGATTACTGTTGAATTCATTTTACAGGAGTAATTTCTCTCAGAAATCTCTATAGAAGTTAGAAGATCAGTGATACCCAGTGTAGAGTTCCTTGTCCCTACCTCCTCTCATTGCTTCAAGTTTCAGTTTATCTTTAGCACAGACTTTGTAAACTTTTACACATGTACCTAACCCGGTGTTTTGGCTTAAATAAGAATGATGGGTCTGGGTTTTTAAATTCAGGACTGGGGTTTGTCATTATTCCAGGAATAACTACAAGTTTGCAGAAGTCAAATGCAATCACACTTCAATTAAAAGCAAAGAACGAAGAAATGACCGATCTGTTTTGACTAACATGAGGTGAGACATCCTTGTCTTCAACTTCTTTCAACCATCTTTGGTCAGTATAATAATTAGCTAAGCCAAAGTGTAAAAAAATGGCCATTTTTATTAGATGCTGGAAAATATATATCTGTTGTGGTCTCAGCATGGCACAAGAACGTTTGACTTCCTTTTGACAGCTGCTTTCAATGCAAACATACTCTCATTTTAAGAGTCAAACAAAATAATTTTGGGATAAAACCTTTTCAGCCTCTTTCCCCAGCCTTGCAAGATTTCTATTTAGATGTGGGAATTTTATGAATACATAGAACTTCTCTCTATTGTGCTTTCATCAAGTTCATGAAGGAACAACCCAAACTCTACCCCACAGAACAGGAGCTGAAGGCAGTACTGACACTTGATCTCTAATTAAACATTTCTGTTCATATTCAGTGCCAATATGCAAACAAAAGCAAAAGCTGGGAACTGACAAACCTGGATGTCCTTTTAAGCATTTCAGTAGTGAACACTGCAATGTCAATTTTCTCTCTAAAAACATCATTATTCAGCGACATTATTACCAACTGAATGTGCATCAGAGTTACCTCCCAGACAGTGAGTAGCGCTGCTGCTGACTAAATGAAGTTTGTCCTGATCCTTATCAAGAGACAAACAGCTTGGAACACAGTTGCCAAGTTAAATTGCTTCAGGGATGTTTAAACACACTTGCAGCAATGACGTGATGTCAGATATGATTGTGGAAATTCAACATTTAATTCAAATGTAAATACTTTGAACTATATAGAAAAAAAAATGCAAACTACTTTCCCAGCATTGTAGATTTACTGGAATTCAGAAAACGTACTTTTTTCCAAGTCATTGCAGGAAAAATAATTGGAATGTGCTTTCCAAAATGACAATATTTATCCAAAAAGGGATTTTGAAAGGTTTACATAGAAAAATGTATTACTGTTGTATGGATGATGTCTTCCACTATCTGCCTCCAACAATACCTTTACTTCATTTAAGAAACAGTGCTTGCCGCCGGGTTTCTTACACAATCCTTGCCAAGAAGAGCATCACTAGAAGAACTCAGAGAAACCTCTACTGCTGGTGCCAACTGTATTTTGCTACATAAATCTATTTTGATGTCCAATACCTATAACTTGGCCTGATGAATTATCCTCCAAAGCATCACTCAAAATACCCCTGAAGAGCCTTTTAATCACCGCATTTAACATCCCGTTGGGTTATGTACCAATAGGCATTGTGCTAATTACTACTAATCGAGTGTAAGAATCATATTGCAATAAAATGAGGCAAAATGCAACATTTGGTCATATCGCAATCCAATGCCATGTTTATCCTCGTGTCTTCTAAATCAATTTGCAGATCACTGCTGTTTTACAATAAATAAACTTTACACAAAATTCCAGGAAAAAAGGGTAAAGGTGCATTGCAGCACATATAAATATTTAATTTATTTTCATAAGGTAATGAATGATTGATTGTAAATTGAGTTAATCAAAATATCTGCTATAAGTAAATACCCCAGTGAATTAAATGTCAGTTCTTAATTATTTTATTAACTGTTGTGGCTTTTTACATAATTTTTCTGAAGGAGAAGGAGTTCTCAGGGGATTATGAGAATATTTTCTTCAGTTTGATCTGCTTGGATGTTTATTCCATGAGATCTGGCCTAATGAGGTAATGGAATTCACTGCAGTGGAATTAGGTTTGGAGACTATATATTTTAAAGTCTCATTACGGTCTGAAATATAATGCATTTTCTCATCCAACAGACCTACTCTGACTAAGGCAAACTACAATCATAAGATGACAATTTTACATATGCTTCTGAATATAATCTTGTCCTACAGTGAGGAGACTTAAAGCAAGTAGCTACTAAATACTTACCCCATCCAATTCCATAATAATATAAGTGTTTGCTCTCTTCTGACCCAAATACTTTGATCACCATACTGTAAAGGTGAAATCCTTCCACCAGCATCCATGCAAAAGCACTCAGGAAGAAAAAATGAAGGAGAATGGCCAAGATCTTGCAAGGGACCTAAGTTAAGAAGAAAAATCAATACATTACTTCTTTGTGATGCAGTCACATTGGTTTTCCTTCTTTTTATTTTTACTTCTGTATGCATTTACATGTTAAATGCTAAATTACTGGATTAAAACAGTCTTAAAAACAAAGCACTAGAGAATTTCCTTTCTCTTCAGCATTTTCAGATAGCTTCAGAGTAACAAATCCTCTTACCTTTCAACAAACAAAAAACATTGCCAAACGTGATGTGGACATCCAAACTGATTATTTGTTTATAGTAGTTGAAGCAATACTCTTAGTAAAGTTTACAAAATATTTAATAATTCAAAACTGAAGGGTCAACATCCTGTTGCTGGGCCTGTACTAAATACAGGGGAGTCAAAGAAGTCAGGGTGCAGGCATTGTCCTCTACCCTGCTCTCTGTTCTGTGATGGTAAAAAACCCAGTTCCTGACTCATTTTCAGTGAAGAACCAGTAGAAAGTCAGTGGAACAGTTTAGCTTAAGCAAAACATGGAAATTGTAAAATAAAGTGCCATGTTGAACCTGCTCTTTAGTTACACTTTGTCATGTGGCTTTCCTATTTTGCTGCTCTTCATATCAAAAATAGAATAATACGCAAATTAAATCATATTGTACTCCAGTATCCGTCTGTCCTGGTTAGAAATTGTGTCAAAGTCTCACATGCTCCTCCATCAGCAATACTAACGTAGACGTTTCAAACCTCTAGCAAGCTGTCATTGGCTCTTGAGTCCTAATTGCTCTCTGGTGGGCATCTAGGTTGCCCAACTGTTTGAATTCTCAGTTTCCCATAGCCTGATGGACCAGCTGTATATGAGGTTATATTTGGCAAGAAGACATCTAGTGATTAAAGTAAAAAACTCAAAATCTTCACTGTAGGGTATTTACAGACAATCTGAATAGTCCTCGATAGTCCTCTGGTGACTATGTGCTCTCAAGATTCTGCAAACAGCAACTAACACAAAAGTTTAAGCAACGGAAAAATACCATCTAGAAAGTGAGCCTGCCTGTGTAAACAGGATTATCTATTTCAAATTAAACTACAATGTGTTTTGAAGTGAAACAAATACTGCTCCAAAAGAGAGGGATGCCATGACTAACACAGCAAGAAGTAAAAACATCCTCTTGAGTCCTGCTTACACCTGCCTCAGTGCCTGTGGCCCACTGGGGGCTGCAGGGAATGCAGTCTGGGCTTAAGACGTGGCTCTTCCTTAAGTTGTTCCTCAAAGAGATCTTTACATTTTTCTCCAAGTCTCCTGTCAGCCTACCTTAGGAAAACATGATAACCTAATCTTCCTTTCCCATTCCTCATGTATTCACAGAGCACGTTCTCCTTTCCCCTCTAATTGCTTTTTGAGGATGTCTCACCACGAGTGGTTTCGCTCATCATACAGCAATTGAAGAGATGTGACTGCCAAGGATCCTAGCACGAGATAACCTTGTTTGGTTTGCTTTCAGTTAAGGCACATTTTAAACAAGCTCTTGGAACGACTCCCAGCTACATCTCAGTTTTGCATCTTGCAGCATACTGATGATGGTCACTCTGCTCCGGACTTGTACCATCCCTCTGTGACACCCACAGGATTTCAGAGGGGTTGCTTGCATGCAGTCCATATACATGGGAAGACTATTCGGGTTTGTTTGGTTTTTTTTCTTCAAGGTTTCCCTTCCTCACCCAGCCAAGTCACAGTACGGTGTCCAGGCAGGTGGGTCTGTGTGCTGAGGAAGCATTACCAGTAGGAACCAGTTTGCTGCCACAGCGGTCTCCAGATGTTAATCATTAGTTCCTTTTGTTGCATTAGTTTATCTGCCCTGTGCTGGTATTTTATTTTTTGTTGATGGTTCAGATTTTTTACACTAATGAAAATCAAAGTGTTGGGACTTGATAGTGTAATGAAAATTGGACTCTCCCCTGCCTTCTCACTTGTCCTCAGCTGGTTCTGTGCTAGTGCAAGGACATTGCAATGCAAAGCCACTGTGACCACATGTATTGAAAAACAATAACTCTGGTTTTAATTCATGTAAGTGAGATCTGTAAGTGTTTTAGTATTTCACAACGTGCGGTGACATATAACTAAACCAGATTTCCTTTATTGACGAAAGCTATAAAAACCTTTCCAGCCAATTTTATCGTAAGGCTTTGAAATCCATTTTAAAGCCTTTTGATTTCTAGCAGATTAGTCCATGAAAATATAAATGCAACAAAATCTGACTTAAAAGCTAGTTCTCTCAGATGGATCCTTTCTGATTTTTGAGTAGCCAAACAACATGAATCACAAAACAGCAGAAAAATAAAACACAGTGAAGTAGCAGGAGTCTGGCCTGCATCTACTTCTGTGATGATCTACTGAGTTGCAGATTTTTACATAAAATCCATAGCAAAGTTGCTACTCATTCAGAATTTGTGCCTTAATTATGACTCTGAAGATACTCATAAATGACAGAATTGCATTCTTGGAAAGGCATTGAAAAGCTGAGATTTTGTATATTAAAAACAAGCAGGTGTCCCTTGCTGTATCACATGATGCACCCTACTTTCAGTAAAATACCTGTAAAAAGACAGATCTCATGGACTGTCACTCTTACCTGGGAGTCTGTGGAAACAGAAAAATCAGTCCAGACAGTAAGAAGGCATATCCTATTATAGTTGTTGAGAAAGTAAAGCAGACTCTCAGAAAGCCCTCTCAGAAAATAATTCATTTGTTTACTGAGGACAGTCTTGAAACAGAGCTAAATTCATGTACATTTTCCAAATTCTACTTATAATAGCATTTTCAAGTGGCAATCTCACTGCACTATACAGAACCCTCTGAAAATGGCCTTCCCTGCAATCTATACGCTGCTTTGATACACAGTCGTGAATTTCTACAGATCCATATATCATAAACAAAAGGAGCTCATTTCATCTCTCTGTTTGGAAGCGTTTCAAGCAATGCCGTGCAGGAGTACCGAGCGATAAACAGCTCAATACACTGATGCAGAACGGCAAATAGTAGACACAAGAAATTTTCCAGTTGTTCTGGAAAAACACAGTGCTGCCTCACACACTGTACTTAATTTTCTTTTTCCTGTGTCTAAATAATACTTCACTTTCTCCCATAAACATGCTCAAGTCTTTGGAAGGCTTTAGTAGCCTAAAGAAATGTTGATGGTTAAGTATTTTTAAACATACACAGTTGTTTGGGATTCTGTTAAAAAAAAATGGTGCTCTCTAGTCTACAGCAGAGAGTAAGTAACTAAGAAAGCAAACGTCTCTGAAGAAACAAATCCATCTATTGCTGAAAGTTGAAGGGAAGCCATAAGACTGGCATACACATAGCAAAGACATCTTAGGGACTTGGCAGTATAGGAAGAAAATGCTGCGTGCAAAGATATTTGCCTTCTCTAGAAGAAATATAACCTGGTTTGAGGAATAGTTTCCTGGAATACGCCATGATCATTTAGGACTCCAGTTTCAACACAACTGATGGTAGCTTTAAAAAAAAAAAAAATGTTATTGGATGTATTAAAAAGATCAAAGTCATATTTATGGAAATGCCAGCTTTGTGATTAAAAATTATAAAATGAGAATCTCTGTAGTATAAATTGTAAATAATTAAATAATGCACCTGAAAGTACCAGGGGAATTCCGTATCTGGAATCAAAAACTAAACATCCCTAGAGACAGAGATGGGAAAAGGATGGATAGTCTAAGGGCAGTCATGCAAGAAAGTGACGGCAGCTCCGGCGCTGTTTGCACGATGCCCTTCCCTCCTGCCCTGCATTTCCTCCAGAGCTGGAACTGCTTTTCCTCTCAAGCTTAGAAGATGTTTAGCACGAGATACACTCATCTTTGGCAGAAGAAGAAGATTAAGAAATTCACACCTTCTAGTGTAAATACTGCCTCCCTCTTTTTGTAAACTACCATTTAGCTGTCCAATTAAAGCAGCA
>VZTO01004588.1:0-27791 GCA_013400615.1 Syrrhaptes paradoxus | reverse complement strand
TTGGATGTATTAAAAAGATCAAAGTCATATTTATGGAAATGCCAGCTTTGTGATTAAAAATTATAAAATGAGAATCTCTGTAGTATAAATTGTAAATAATTAAATAATGCACCTGAAAGTACCAGGGGAATTCCGTATCTGGAATCAAAAACTAAACATCCCTAGAGACAGAGATGGGAAAAGGATGGATAGTCTAAGGGCAGTCATGCAAGAAAGTGACGGCAGCTCCGGCGCTGTTTGCACGATGCCCTTCCCTCCTGCCCTGCATTTCCTCCAGAGAGCTGGAACTGCTTTTCCTCTCAAGCTTAGAAGATGTTTAGCACGAGATACACTCATCTTTGGCAGAAGAAGAAGATTAAGAAATTCACACCTTCTAGTGTAAATACTGCCTCCCTCTTTTTGTAAACTACCATTTAGCTGTCCAATTAAAGCAGCAATTAAAGGTATTAAAAGCGATGTCAGAGCTGGTGAGAGCAGAGCATGCAGAAGGTAAGGACATGAGACTAATAAAAGGATGAATCACAGCACCCCCGATCCCAAGAGGCTAAAACAATAAAAATAGAATTGTAGCAGATAGCATGTGCACCACGCTTTTCAACTTTAAGATCTTTACAGTATTGTGCGCTGCAATTATTGCTGTTACAGAGGAGGTAGGGCTGAAATATCCACGGATTCTGGGAAGTGTTTCTTTTTGGAAAGCCCGTGGTATAAAACAGGTCTTGCTTTCTGTGTGCTACTGTTTCAATTTAACTAAAGTTAGGTTTGAATAGGCTTAAGAGAAATTAAAATATGCACTCATTAAACTGCAACTCGAGCCTATGTGAGTGTTTCACAAACGTATCTAAACAAGCAAGACACCCGTGCATGGACAAGGAACATTGTCAATGGAGGTGGGCACTGGGACAGGTCTCTGGAGAGCATGGGCTCTACCTACAGCCAACTAACACCAGGAAACACAACTGGTATTTCACAGTATTTTAAAAGACTGGAGGTGATGCTAGCCTTGATAATGTGTAAAGAGGCTTTTACATGTTATCTGAAGTGACTCCGTTGGATTGTCTGAAAATCCGGAGTGGATGAAAAAGAAAGCACTGTGCAAATAAGACACCCTCTTATGCTGAGTGAACCTTTTATTGCCCTCCAGCCTATGCCCTCCCAGCAGAGTTTTAGCTCTATACTTAGAGAGAATTATTTTAATGCCTGGTTCCATTGTCTTTGGTTTCAAGTTATACCTTTTGCTGCTCTCCACCGTCTGCATTTCATTTTCCTTCTAAACCGTTCCCTACCATTTTCTCCCTTGCACATTATCTTACTCATTTAGGACCCACCTGAATGTTAAACAGCCAAAGAGTAAGAACTTAGTTTTACAAAGTGCTTTTAGATCCTCGGGTAGTAATGGCCTATGTAAAACCAGACATTACTGTTATTTATAAACTTAACAGAAGTTCAAGGGGTCCCATTTGAGCTGAATATAAATTTAAGTAGCTGCTGTATTGGCAAAATGAAGAATGTGCAAACCAAGTATTTATTGTACTGAGAATAAAAAATAATAAAAGGTTAATAGAAACTGCTCACTGCTTGTCAAAAGTAATATGGAGCAACTGCTGGTCACCAAAGTCACCAAGTTGTGACCATTACAAAACCAGAGCACACTGGAAGATTGCTTTAGAATCAGTTTTGTTTCTGCTTTTTGCAGGTGGGATTTTCCACCAACAGACCTTATGTTACTTTAAACAGTATTTTTAAACACAACAGTGGAAATAAATTGATTTTACTGATTCATAATATTGTTAACTTGGCATATTCATCTTAATCTAACCCAGCTGTTTTAGATGTCAGTTTTAATAGTTTAGGTCCTGGTATTCTGCACAAGGAATTCCCACCTGGGGTAGCAGATCCATAAAATCAATCTGTAATTTCAAGTTCCAATCTATGTGATCAGGCAGAAAAAAACCTATACATGCATAGAGCTTAGGTACCACCAAAGCGGTATGAAGGTGTTTGTCATTTACTTAAGGGGTTGCCTTAGACTCTCCAGAAGTATATAGACGTTTCGCAATACTGAGCACCTCAGATTAAGCTCTTACACAGCGATACTTAGAGGTAATGCTTTCTGCCACCTTTGGCTAATTAAGCAATAGTTGCTATAACTTTCTTATTGATTATTATTCAGGTCAAATAAACATGAATGATACTTAAAAATCATTTCTATTTCCAGAGTAGAGATCATGATCAATAAATCTGCTGTTCAGAAAAACAGTGTATTCTACAACACAAATAAAACTTTATAAGCAAAAAACAAAGACCTTCTGTTTTGCTCTCCAAGAAAGCAGAATAAATTGCCAGAGCCCCATCAGGAAGCTCATTACCTTCCAACAAGAATAAAATTACTTTCTAATGTGGAAAAAAATGGCAAACTGCCATAGCAGAGAAGAGACGATTAAAAAAAAAAAAACCCAACCCTCCTACTCCCCCAAAAAACCCAACCCAAAACCCTAACAGAAATACCAATACCTTACCTAAATACAAAATCCATACAGTTTTCTCCAATACACAATTCCTACAGTTTTCAATACAGAGAATGGATAGGAGAGAGCATAAACCATGCCAGGCAGAAGTCAGCCATGCCATCTGAACACACCACTGAAATGTTCTCCATCGCTACGGTGGGTTTTCCATTTGATGGGTAGATCTGTCTCTTAGTTTTGCTAACAGCCAGATATGGCCGGATACTATGATAACACTGTTTGGATGGACAGAAGGCGTTATCCAGCGTTGCAGGATGTAATTTTTGGCTAAGGCATGTTAAAAAAAGGGGATCTCACACGCAAGAGACTTTCTGACAAGTGGCATGTTGCATTCATCCCATGGAGGTGCCTCCCAAAAAACCACAATCACTCTTTTTAGCACTTACCGTTCCTGGGCTGAACTGAAAGCTGGTGAGAAGCAGGATCTGAGCCACCAAGACAGCAAAGGACAGATTGGCATGTATATGATAGCGCTGGTTGCGGATGGTGCTGACAGACCTGGCAGAAGATAGAAAGACCCATGAACAAAACAGTATTCCAAGAAGCGTGAATGTATTTATGATTTATCAGCAAGTAATTCGATTGGCTTTTAGTCCTTCGTTTTGATGGGGTTATCACGATGGTTTTTGAGCACTCCTTCCACCAGCATGGAGAGGTACCTAACTTGCTTCTTTGATATTCCGCTGCTATCCTGAAGGCAGCAGAAAGACCGATTTGCACAGTAACCAGTTCTGCTGATGACTTGTGACAGAATATTAACAAAGGGCTTGATCCTGAACGGTGCTGTGCTGCCAAGGAAGTCACCTCTGCACCTCACAGAAAGCATACAGCACCTTGCACCATCTAGCGCACACTGTGCCACAGTTTGTGGTTTTATTTTGTTGGCATTTGCCTGCATTAGAAATAAGGGAACGCGAAAAGCATTGGTTACAATTTTGACTTTACTATTACCAGCTTTTGAGCACAGGAACTATAACTACCTATACGGATGGGCAGTGCCTATCTGGACAGGGACCTGACCTTGATTCCAACATCATTTGGACATATCTCTCTTGGCTTTGCAAAAACTGGCTGGAAATCTGACAAGAACATACTTTCCTGGGAGTCTTCTGACCTTGTGCTTCTGTTCTCATCCAGAAGTAGGAAACAGAAAACAAATTAAACATTTATCTGAACATTTCAGGCCTTTCTCATAATTTTATTCTTTTATTTAAAAAAAGAACAGTACTAGTGATAACAGGTTTTCTATTTCAATCTACAATGCCTGCCAGCCCCTACCATCAGCTTTAATCACTTGAGGAGACCTGGACTGGTTGGCTACGTGAATGGCAATGCTTCCTCCACATAACAGCACGTGCTCCCATCTCTTTGTTGTATCACACTGGATGGTGATGACTTTTGCAAGTGCTAGTGACCCATCATGCATGTCCCTTGTGGCAGGGTGACACAGACTGGACAGTGCAGACGACGGCTTGCTGGCAGCCCTGCTCTTCCAGCACTGTTGTAGCCTGTGCTCCATTAGGAGGGAGTAAAGAGGGAGACAACAAGAAGTATTGATGTCCTAAAAGTAATTTAAAGACACAGTTTGTGCTGCCTGGTTCCAAAGGCTTTCTAATAAGGAACTTCATGTAGCTGCAAACTGGAACATCATTACCAGCAGGCAATCAGGACTGCCCTCCTGGGAAGTGACCATCATTGCCAGTAAGCAGAGTAGCAAAGAACTTGCCAGATTCCTCTCCACTTACCTCATGGTCCTGTAACACTACATTGCAAAATTTCACTTAAGCAGTTTAATGAGGCCCTGGTCTCCAGTGAAAACCTAATCAAATTATTTTTAATTGGCAGCTTAAGTGATCCTGTATGTAGGTGGGGTGCTTAACCCTGTGACAGTCAGCTGCCTCCAAGCACTCTTTCCAAGTCTTCTGTTTGCCTCCAGTTCCTTGAGGAGTTTTCAGCCCCACTGCAGCAATACCATCTCCTTTTGCTCCTTTTTCCTTTCTAAACTGTAACATCCAGTTTTGCACACAGACAAATATGGAGCAGATCATTTCCCTTAGCCTAAACGTACCAACAGTGCAATGCCAGAGAGGCAAAGTTTGGACCTAGAGTGGATTTTGCCACACGTTACACACTTAATCCAAGTATGACCAACACAGATCTCAAGACTTGGAAATAATACAGGGTTTGGAACAAACTAGCATTGCAACCAGTCTACTGGGTTTCAGCAAGTCCTTTTTCCTAGAAACTGGCCTCTTAACAGGACGGCCAAAAGACGTGCTTAGGCACAGAAATCAAAAATTGAACTCCTGAGTAGGAACAACATGGTTTACTGGGCAAAAGGAGACAAGAATCCCATCACTCGCTGTGCTCCCAATCTGCTGTCCAACCTCAGATGAGTTACTTCACCCTTTGTCAAGTTTTCTATTTTTTATTTAAACAGAAACCTCTATGAAAGCTTTTTCAGAAGTGTTTGTACCAAGCCTAGCTGGGCCTCAAACTCAGCTGTCACTCCTGGAATATAAACAGGCAAAAGACCTTAAGTGCCCCGTGGCAGAAACCTTCCCAGTGCAGAGCCCTCGAAGGGGCTGCAGAGATCCAGAGGATTTAAACATAAGCCATGGAGAAAATTTCACATTGCCTATAGTGTCTTCCATCATACTAAAGCAACACATTGGAAAACTAACCTAACAGAAAACAGCAAGATACTTGAAAATAATTACAGGATATAATTGTGTACAAGTTGTATGCAAAAAAAAAAAAAATATTGACCAAGCCTTCCTTTCTGGGTGTACCTTTATAAACACACTGCCTTACAGACAATACAGTTGAAAAGCAGAAGCAAGCACTGATTGTACACTCCAAGCAATCCAAAGTTGGAAGAGGGGGTGATCCTGCAGTCCTTACTCATACTGTACTTGCTTTGATCTCCAGACCAAACCCTCCTACATCCTTGCAAGATTCCTGGCCAACAGCAAAAGACGGACAGTTTAAAAAAATCCAAATATCCCTCATAGGATGGAAATAGCTTGCTATATAAAGACCACCCCATTACAGGAAATGAAAGTGATTTAGAAATAAACAACCGTTACAAATATATGTGCAGAATCTAATTAAGGAAGGTTGTAGAATTAATAGCCTTTGTTCTATCCTGAGCATCTGATGGGATCCTAACTAGTGGCCTGAAATGCACTACTTGGCTTTCTGCATGATGGTTGCTCAGCAGGTATTAAGTTAAAATTACTCACGACAATATAGCAAATGTGACCAGCGTGATCGTCAAGCAGAAGATGGACAGAGCGCAGCCAATGTAAGTGATGGAGGAGAGGGCCACCTGGTGTTCTCTTGTTAGCTGTACACAAAGAAAAAAAAATGAAATAAAAACTATTAATTGATTTATTATACTGCGGAACCACAGGTCAGCCCCTCTGCACATGCTGTTTCCTCCTCCGTCTGCCCATACATTTGGTGATGTTCACAGTCATCCACTAACATGGGAAACAAAGGGCCAGCCCCAAACTCAGTCACATGTGCCCAGGGCATTTGGGTTCCCTATTTATTTCTGTTCTGGTTATGGCTGGGATAGAGTTAATTTTCTTCACAGTAGCTAGCATGGGATTACGGTTTGGATTTGTGCTGGAAACAGTGCTGACAACACAGGGATGTTTCGTTACTGCTGAGCAGGGCTCACACTGAGCCAGGGGCTTTTCTGCTCCTCACCCCACCAGCAAGTGGGCTTGGGGTGCACAAGGAGTTGGGAGAGGACACTGCCAGGACAGCTGAACCCAACTGACCAAAGGGATATTCCACACCATACGTCATCATGGTCAGCATATGGGAAGAAGAAGGAATGAGGGGATGTTCAGAGTGATGGCATTTGTCTTCCCAAGTGATCATCACGTGTGATGGAGCCCTGCTGTACTGGAGATGGCTGAACACCCGTCTGCCATGGGAAGTGGTGAATTAATTCCTTGTTTTGCTTTGTTTGCCTGATTAGACAGTCTTTACCTCAACCCATGAGTTTTCTCACTTTTTCTCTTCCAGTTCTCTGCCCCATCCCACAGACGGGGAGCGAGTGAGCGGCTGTGTGGGGCTTAGCTGCTGGCTGGGGTCAAACCACACAAATACAAAATACAGCCTCACACTAGCTACTATGAAAAAAGTTAATTCTGTCTCAGCTGGAACCAGGACAACTTGATAAATCAGCATTTCCTCAGAATAAGCGAGTTTCTCTGGTGCCGCGATATTGTCAAGCTTGAGATTAGCGCAGTTTATTGGGCTGCACAAACAATGTCAGCAATGGGATCTTTCACAGCTCACCAGGCAGTTTGCTAATGCTCTCACGCTGCAATAATTTACATCATTGTGCAAATACCAGAAGTGCTTCACAGCAGTGAGAACTGACAAACCAAGATAACTCATAAATCACGGGCCATTTATAGCCCACTTGTTTTGTTTAATGTATCATGTTTTCAGTGCCTGTTGAAGGAGCTGGACTGACATCTACAGAATGGAAAACCACAGAAAAGATCCAGCACAAGCAGTACAGTGTAAGCCTCTCGTTTCAGCCTCTGTTTTTATATACAGGCACCTTTTCGTAGAAGTAATTCAATTTTCATGAACATTTAATCTGTAAGTCCATAATGCCCCCCACCACGATCTATGTTAAAACCTGGGTAGATTCAATGGGGGAGGGACACTGGGTTTTGACCATTCATCCTAAATTAATCAGAAAGTGTGCTTTAATTTTCCATGCAAGTTCTCATGAAAGAATGACAAAAAAGCCACACCCAGCAAAGGGAGCCAGGCAATATTAACAGATAATAAGTAGAACAGAGTTAGGCAGGAAAGTCTTCCCATCTAAGAATAATTTTCAAACATTTTTCCTGACTTGAATTTGGATAGAGTTGACATTTTCACAAACTGAACATTTGAAAAAAAAAAATATGGTCAATCAAAAAGTTTAAATTTTAATGCTTGGAATACTATGGTTTTGTTTCAATGTCTAGGCACTATAAATTAAATTCCTAGCTGCAAACTCATTCAAAATACATGTTTATTCTGAAAAACACTGAAAGGAACAATATATTTTCCAATTTTTTTGCAGTAACTCTATCTAATAAAAATAATCCTTTCTTACAGTTTAGGATTTTCTATTATTTTTCCCCACGCACAATAAAAATTCCCTCCCAAGCAAAGTATTTCATTAGAGATTATCATACCCAACCAGTTCTACCAATAAACTTCCCATTAAAATTCCTTTTAAAGAAGTGAAATAACATGCCATGGGGTTATGAGGAAAAAAATAATTTTAAATACAGAGAAAAAATGATTTGTTGTATATGTACATTTTTCTTGTAATTATCTGCCAGCAGCATCAGCCCAGGTGCAGTAAGTTTTACAGCAGAATAGACTGGGGCTCGCTCAGCAATCCGAGAACTATTAAGCGATGCAGCAGCAGCACTGAAAGACAACTGTTGCTATGGTGTTACAGTTCCTAGGAAATATGATGCAGCTCTTCAGTATTTCTTCTCTTTCAGCCAAAGACACATTTCTTTTCCCTGACTTGGATAGCATCAATTACAGAAACAAAAGGGTTCTGTGTGCTGGACCAGCTTAAAAGGTCTGTATAATTTCTACAAAAGAGCTCCTACCGTCCCTCATCCCCCTGAGAAGCCATGTATAGCCATTCCGCACAGATTATTCCTGAAACAGGAATAACTTGTGTGGTAAATTGGGCAGTTTAGAAGTGATTTCCTCATCAGACATATTCATGTCCAAAATGCATGGACTGTATTTCCTGATTGCTCCAATACACATCCCTTTCTCCTGCCACAGTTGGCTTGTGGTTCTACAGAGGGAGGAGGGGAGCCCAGTAAGCTTTCCCAGCTTCGAGTCACTCAGAAATCAGTATTTCTCATCAGTTCAAGGCTTTCTTTCACTCCTTTCACTCCCAACACCTGCAGCCAGAAAATGTTCCCTAAGGGGTCAAAGCTGCTCAGTCTCATTCAGATTTACAGTGGTCTGTAACAGGGGTTGCATTGGCAAAGAGGGGTGAGATCTGCAAAGGAAAGGTGATGTCTCACTGGCACATACAAGTACAGAAGATACAGGGGATCCATCTAGTGGAAATGGGAAAAAATCAAAGCCTTTTTTTTTTTTATATAATAATCCAAGAGAAGATAATTATCACACAAACAGCTTTTTCTGACCAATTTCTGTCATAACTAACAAGCCTCTTAGAAAGTCTTTCTCTGGGTTTCAGCTGAGTCTCCCTGCAGAAAGCCTTGCTGGGCAAGACAAGACATGAAGCAAGTTCTCCCAAGTGGACCCTGCATGACTTAGAAATGAAAAAGGAAAAAAACATCTCTTATCAACAAAATGTAGAAGATTCATTCAAACCTAAAATAACCTACATAGGGCCTCACATCTATGAGCTGGAAATTGCTCTTGCTCTGGTAAACACAACCACGTGTGATGGAGCCCTGCAAACTGAACATTTGAATTAAGAATCCAATGATGCTTTAAGAATGATGCTCCTAACCCAGTACCCACATCAGTCTGGTAACTACTGCAAAAGCTATATCCCTGTAGCTCAGGTTCTCATTTTGCCTCCTGTGAGGGACAGAAAGCTTGTAGGTAGTTTTGAAACATTTTTTGTTTATTAGGGAAAGGTGGAGCCTGATACAGCTGTGCTCAAATGGAACTGTTGGGTTGGAGGAGTGCATGAGAGCGGTCCCCGTTCCCAGCAGCTCCAGCTGGTGTAACCAGGTCCTTTCTGTGGATGACATGAATTGCAGGGGGTAGGATAAGCCTGGAATGATTTCCAGGCTGTGGAGCCTCATTTCTAAATACAGGTATACTGTGTGGGAGAGAAAAGAACCTGTATTTAAGATATCAGCTCTCTGCTAACTTCTCCCAACCCAGCTGTTACAGCACAGCTGGATGCTGTGTGTCTGTTTACACCATAAGGGATGACAAGCATGCTGTCTTTCAGAAATACCTGGATTGTCAAAGCATTGTGCATCATCAGTTAAGAAACAATGTCCTACAAATTGCAGTGTCTGATACTAGTTGATTTCACCTTACCTCGGCTTGTCTTTTTGAGAATTTTTAGATTTTGTGCATGACATGGAATAGAAGATGGTAATTTGGGATGATCTTGTAGTCAGCACAAAAATGCTAATCAGGTTGTAATGCTATTACTAAAGAAAATAGCATTAAAAGTACCAAATGAAACACTGAGCAATCTGCGAAGTACTCCCATGAGCCTGATTCTCGTGTCCCAATCTCCATTAAATTATTCTTTTGTTCTAAAGGGTTTTGCTTCTTTGAGTTTATACGGTCATTTTCTTATTCTGCAGCAAGCTGAAAAGCTGGGAAATGAGCTCCTGCAGTCCTGAGTGTGAGTAACCATGAACACTAAGACAGATGTTTCTCAGTTTCAGCTTTGACAAACAGTCAAATCAAAAATTCATACTCCAAATAACACTCCCACCCTTTTGGCTTGTGTAACGCCCTTTACCTTGCACGTGTCACTAGTAGCACAGAAAAAGATCCGACAGTTTCAGTGGTTACACCCCTCTGCAATATTATAGCCTATTGTCTTACCCTTATTCTCACTCATAAAATAAGTTCGTACATTGCTAAACATTTTCATTTGGGAAACTCACGGGCAACCAGATGGCCTGAGAAATGATCCTGGAAAGACACCAGTTCAGACTCCAAATATATATTTTTCCTTTATGATGTTGTTAGTAACAAGAAAATGAGTGACATCTAACCCTCTGTTTAAAAATAACTGCAGAGGAAGATGAAAACATATTATTATAACAGGATGGTACCTTCCATCTCTGGAGTATCTGGAAAAGGTCAGCAGAGGCTGAAAGACTTGTTCAGTAGGCTATACATGAGAAATGTTTTAATCTGTATGTAGAATAGAAAACCAACTTATTGATGTAACATTAACGAGCACCTCTATATATACCACAGTACAACATCCCATCAAAAAACTAAACGGGCTACAGAAACACAAAACAGCAACTGGTCAGATCAGAGCATCTATCCGGGCAACACAGGGCTCTCTGCTCAGTGTCCCCTTCCAGGTGTCCCCTTTGGTGGGGAACTTGCAGTCCTGTCCCTCTTTCTCGTTATTTGTCTCTCAGGTGGTTGATTGAACATTGCAAAGGGGGAACTTTTAGCTTTCTCCAGAAGAAGTGACATTTTGGGGAAACACTAAGCTAAAATTTTCTTTTTTATATACTGCAAAATATCCCTCTGTGTCTGCCTTTAGAGGCAACAGGTCAGATAAAGGGCTGAGTTCAAATATGTAAACCCAGGTTTGTCATAGCGGAGCCTGAAAGGGTTTGTCCATACACCAAATTACAGCTTCACCATTTAGCCAGCAAAAGTAGGAATTTCATTGTCTAAACTACTTTTGAAATTTCCTTTCTGAAAAGCAATCCATCTTCTTTGAAAAAAAGGTAAGGTCTTGAACCAAAAAAGGTTTACAGCCTTAAAAAATGAACCCTGCAATCTAAGGACTATATCATACCTATCATTTGTATCTTATTGTTACTTACTGGTAGAACAAAGACTATGATATTTTGGGATGTGCTTATATAGTTTTTATGAAACCAAAGATACTTGCTTAGTGGTGAAAATGTAAAAGATGACAACTGTATTTTGCCCTAAGTCCAAACATAAGAACAAGTTATATTTTAGTTTTAGCTTTCCATCTCAAAGCAGCAGTCCTACCATGGAGTTACTTACAACATATGGTTTTTACCCTGTTTATCAAACTGCCATGAGACAATCAGCTGCTGGCCTGAAATCCTCTCTCCAACCCTTCTGCAAAGACTTCAAACAACATCTTACGAGACATTTCTTAGGGAGAGGGAAGGGAGGAGAGGTAGGGATGAAAAATTAAGGCTCAGCCAGCCCTATTGAAGCTGCACCTTTAAAATGCAATCTGAATCCAATTAAGAAAAGGATGAATAATTAACTTTGGCAGCCTGAGTGTTCCAGAGACATTAAAACACTGGCCTTGGCTGATGAAGCTAATGGTTTTAATTGCCTCCAGAAAGGCTGCTGAAATTCAATTTCAGTCCCGTGAGGCCTTTATTTATATATTAAATAATAATAACAATACAAATCTCCGTGTTTCCTTCAGCTTGCCAAACATTTTGTTAGGTACATAACATCACGGGTTTTTTTTCAAATTAACATCTGTGCTCGGTTCAGGAGGCTCAGTCTGCTTGCTGAGGCCACAGGAAGGATTGTGGTGTGGCCATACCTAATGGCACTGCACAATCACTACTCACAGAAATAAAAGTCCAACTCAAATCAGAAACTTATCAAGCCACAACGTGTCAGATACCACAAGTTTAGAGAAAAAAAAAAAAAAAAAGCTTCTGAGAGTCACGCTTTGCAGGGCAATCATCTTTATCAGCCATTTCCAGCAGATCTGCTTTTGAATTCCCGTTCTCTGTTAACTGCACAGCTCCTGGTGATCAGCAATAAAGTGCTACAAAGGGGGCTTCTCAGGATTAAAGGAACGTTTTCCTACAGCCAGCCCAGCCCAGTGGCTGCTCATTCACATCTTTTCTCTGCAACATGAAAAATTTCAAATTTTCCAAATATCTCTGCCCAGGTATTAATTAGTATTTTTAAAAGCCCACGTCATCTTTAAAGGAGTTCTGGGCAAGATGTCATCAAACGGCCGGTAATCTGCTCATTACAAACTGCAAACAGCAAGTTTTGAGTTCAAATGAAGCATGGCAGGGAGCAAGGACTCAAGTTGTGAAGTGGTACCAAATTATAATAAAGTTTGGGGATCAGAAAAGCAGATATTTGCGAGCTCTTCCTCATATCTCTGTCTGTGTAACGCAAAGCTGTGTGGTTTTTTTTCTGCCTTCATTTCAGGCCCAGGACTTACAGTGTTTCTCAAGAAACGTTAAATGCTGTATTTAGAGCAGATTATCCTCTGTGAAACCAAAGGAGCTACTTTTGCCCATATGCCTAAGACTCGTACATCTGTTCTCTGCTTTCTGTTCCAGCACGAGCAGACTCGTCCTGTTCTCCAACTAACAGCCAAACCGAAGTCCATCAGAGAGGGCTACGAGGAGAACAAAACCCAGCGTGAGTCCAGCAGGCTCTCGCAGGCAGAAAAACGATGGGCTCCTGCCAGACTCTGAGTCTGAGATTTTTTTCAGAGCAGTTGAGGATAATTAAATACCCTGCTCCCAGTAAAATTCAGTGAAAACTAGTATGTCTACCATCCTTAGCCAAGGCTTTGATTCAGAAACATCCATTTCAATTTAGGACTGTGGCTATCTTGGGGTGCACCGCAGCCATGAGTCTCCAGGTATCAGCCCTGGATTTCCCTTACACCAGGCTTTGGGGGAAAAAAAGGCATAAAAAGGGCTGAACTCAAGAGTACAGGATGATTAAGTTTAAAGATAATCACCAGAGCACAGTGATGGATAAAGTTGCAGTATCATAACATTTTTATACTGCACGGGGAAATCCTTTAGTCAGCAAGAAGATGTAGCTGCCAAATGGCTCGGTGCTTTCATTTTCACCAGAGAAAGGAAGTCTATGTTATTTTAAGTATTCTGATTAAAATAGAGTCCTGTTTCATGTTCCTCAAACAAAAGATCTCTTTTGACCATTATAGCACTCTTAAATATTTGTGCTTTTCCAAAAGAAAAAGTAATTTCTTTGTTCTCTTCTGCTGAGTGAAATTCAGTAACTGCCAAACAATTCTCTAAGGATTTAGAGGGGTTTAGTATCCTGCAGCATTAGTCCAATTTTTTCCATGTAATTCTGTGAGATTAAGGACATAAGCAGAGTCTCCTATTTCCTCCCATCAAAATCAACAGAGTTCAGACATCAGAATGGAACAGCAAAAGAATGAACAATGGCTCTGAGTTAAAAATCAAGATCAGTGCTCAATTTTTAGGAAAGATGAGCATGAGCAAAGTAAGGACAAAAGTAATATGATGCACAATCATCAACACATCAGTGAGATGTGTTCCTCCACAGGGGCAATGAAATGGAGGGGGAAGTGGAGAGAGTAAGAAAGAGCAAAGAAAGTTTACAAAGCAATGCTAGAATAAACAGACAGGCTGATTTATCTTTGTTCATCTGATGGGTGAGGGCTGTCTAAACTGTCTGCAGAGATCTCTTCAGTTAAATAAACTGTCAATGGTAATAAACAAGGACCAAAAAAAATTGCAATGCCTATCCAATTTCTAAATATGCAACACAAAAGAAAAATTACTGGACTAAGGCATTTTTCTTTTTATGTTCCTAGCAATGAAAAGCATGCTGAGAAAAGTAATTATATTAAAATTACAAAACAGCAGAAATCGGAGAATGCCACATTATTTCCATTTCATTGTCCTATTAGAGTATATAATCTGAACCTCAGCTGGCTGAAAAGTTTAAGAAGAAAGGTTATCATGTCAGACTGCTATTTTAATGCCCCCTGAGCGCAATGTTTGATTAATAACTACAATATTAGATTTAGGAAAACAATGCTCCAAACTTATAGATTACACACCTATGCCCCATATTTTTAAAGCATTTGACAATATTAGGATATTTTCAAAACAGCCTCTATAAACACAAATAGACGTACTTTGTTCTCAGTCAGCCACACGTTGTCAAAACTTGCTGTCAAGCTCAGCTATAACAGTGAAATATAAAATAAAACCACATCTATTGCACCAAATAAGAAATTTCAGATGTCTTTCCATTTGTAAATAGAACGCCACAGCCAAATCCTTGAGACTTTTCAAAATCATGGGCTCCCTAAAGATGCTATGAGTGTCTCCAGCTCCAGCTACAAGATCAGAAGTTTTAAAAAAATATTTTCTCCTTTATAAATGGTTTTCCACTTTCAAGTCCATTGGTGGGAAGCTTGACCTGTATTGATTAATCCTCCCTTCTGAATTATGGAACAAGTGCTACAAATGGGATGAAAACCAAAGTAATTCCTAGCTTTAGAAAGGCAGAAAATGTGTTTTAAAACTTGAACAATTTCTACAACAGATTGTGCAACGCTATTACTTTGCTGGAAATGTCCATCCACGTGTGAACTTTCAGCAGTCATTTTTATATCCTCCCAGATGGAAAAGACAGAAAGAGAAAAAAATAAGGAAAAAACCCAAAACAATTTAAGAGAATTAGAAGCCATAAATATTGCAGTTTTGTCCTGCATTGGTCACCTGGAGGAGGGGGACCCAAGCCTCTAACTCTCTGTTGCTGCAGGAGACAATGATTTTCCTTTAAAAGGATTTTTGAACTCTAGGTCCCCAGGTGTCCACCATCCTTTTGCTGAAATGACATTTATGTGGCAGATGGTACAAATAGCCTGGCATGCTTTGTAGTTGTTGGATCACTATAAAAATAAAACCTGCCAGATGGCTGGCATGATTCCTAGCAGGAGCATAGGGCCCCCCTGACTGATGAGAGGAAGTAAAGCCGCCCAAAATAAAATAATAGTATCTGAATCTTCTTTCGAGTGCTTTTGAATTGTGGTTTACTCCATGTTGGGTTTGATTCCCGCTGTCTAGGAAGCACCTTGTGACATCCCTCATCTGACCGCACCAGAGGAGCATCACTCACATCTCTCCTCCTGATTCCATCTGTCTGTCCTACCAAGGAATGGGACCTCTCCACCAGCCGTGAGGTTCTGCTGGGTGCAGGAGGTGGCATTGCAGGTTGAGATCTCGCCAGGCTCCATGCCAGTGGAGGATGTGTGCTTGAGGGAACATCTCCTCTCCCATCCTCTGCTGTTCCTACCCAGGTTCAAGCCAGCAGCACAGCAGAGGACGGTTGTACTACAATAGTACAACAAAACCACCACAGGGAACGTTTCACCCTGGGTGCCCTCTGCTTGGACTTTCTCCAGAAGCAGCAAACATAAACCAGTGTAAACACATCAGACTAAATGGATTATTTATTTTTCCTACCACAGCTCTGTTAATGCCCCATTGTCTCCCTAACTATAACATCGCAGGGCAGCTGGCAGTACAGGCTTGTTCTGACCGCGGCGAGCACTGGGCGAGGCAAACCTGGAGCACAGTTCTGTGGATCAAGGAAGGAGAAAGACAGACATGAACCCCCAAGAGTGCAGCTTTAGCAATGATTTGCTATGAGGGACTTTTTTACTCTACCTCTGCTTCCCCCATCAGAAAGAGAAGCCTGATCAGAGCAGTGAGTCTCCCAGAGGAGGGGTACATGAATTAGTATCTGCACAGCTACCCTGAGCGTCCCACTGACACGTTTTGTTGGGGAGATGCAATTGTAAAATTCTCGATCTTGCTAACTTGATCAGAGTTGGGAAAAGACATCTCAACAGTGTTCCCAAATTCTGATCGCATGCTGACCTTAATTACATCCATGCAACCTTGCAAAGGCAATCAAGGGCTGAACATGTCCCTTCAGGAACATTTTGCTCATCTTTGGTCGCAATTTAACTTCAATTAACTTATTTGTTCATTTAAACCAGTTTAATCATCACTAATCTCCAAAACTCCAAATAAATGCTATAATTTCTCAAGTTAAAACCACCATGAGAAATTAATCTCAGCAAGCAAGCACGAACCTGGGCCAGCCCTGATACAGACCTAACGGCAGAGTGATAAAGACACAAATAATCTGAGCGTTCCACGTGGGCCAATTCATCAGCAGGCGAACAGGTCAGTGCCAGGCTCACATCTGAGCACCACATGGTTGTAAGTTTTTCCAAGATTGTCATTTCGTTCCTGAAATAAACTCCTTACAACTGCTGATCCTCTGCATCACCGAGAGAAGCTTAACTGCACACACAGATCTCGAGCTAATCAGCGGCATTGTTCAGACTGTTCTTCCACAATCACGGTGACTTTACTGCATTTGAGCTCTTGCTGAAGTTAATACAAATTCTGGAGCAGTGTTCAACTACACTTGTAATCCAAGCTCAGTTTTAGCTAATTCACAGCATTCAAAGTTCTTTTTCTTCACACGTTGCTGTATAACACGTAGACATTGGAGTGGAGGTTCATTTTGTCCCATTGACGTTTCAATTCCAGAATTTAAATTTTTTCTTTGTGACCTCTCTCTCTTTCAATGTATTTCTCTGAAATATTGGAATAAAAATGCTTTTCTATCAGCGGATTTCTGTCTCTGGAGATTACTCACAGCTGGCACACAGTACAACAGCGACTGAATTAATCTAACCTGTTTTGAGTAAAGATCAAGAAGAAAAATCAAGAACTTGCAGCTTGCTCCTAAGACCTTTCCTGTTTTTCTGTGCTCCCTGGAAATTAGGCCCACCTGACAGTCTGCTCCATAAACATTTAACAAGCACTCTGCATCTCACAATACTTCACGTATTCACAGAAAAGCACTGTCAGATGCAAGATGTCCTACAGTTTTTTCCCATTAATATCTCACTGAAACAAAATGAAATCCATGCGAGACTCTGTAATTCCTCCCCAAGCCAGGTGCAAAAATCATTAACAGCAATCTGTACCTTATAACAAAATTGAAGTGGTAAAGAATCTTGAGAACACATAAAGGCATTCATGCCCACAAGGAATGCACAGACTGTGAAAATATATAGAGAGAACTGCTGGGTATTGGTGAAGGTGTGAAAATGATCTGGACCAGTCCTGGCAGAAGGGAGGCACTGGGGCAGGTTCCCACACACTGTTCTGTAAGTGGAAAAAGCCAGACTTGACCATGGGAAGGAACAAAGAGAGTTAAAGAGATTCTTTCTCAAATTTAGCATAACTCAGAAGAAAAAATTACCATCCTTGACAAATAGTCATCATACAAGCTCAGCTCTTTGGTCATTAGAAATACTCACCAGAAGTATTTATGTGGCAGGTTATTTCTGAAGGAAGGTCACTTATTTTCAGTATTTGTTGCTTAGAGACACCTTGGCTTTTTCTGAACTGAGAGAGCATGCTGTGCTCTGCAGATGTGAACAGCAAACTCTCTTTTTTTTTTTTTTTTTTGTTTAAAAAGAAGTTTAATCTCCTGAAGAGAAGCTGAGAGAGAATCTGAGAACACTTATCTCACTGAGCTGGTCTCAGGAGTTCATGGATTTCCACATCAGCAGAGTTCTCCCCAGGGATGTTCTCCCAGGTTTGAAGTTGCTACATACATCCTGGTCTGCACCACGGCTCTAGAATTGTCAATATCCCTCCTTTTTTTCTTTTTAAAAAAAAACATTTTCTGTGCAGCTGCCTGCCTTTCTGCAAGGGATGGTAGAACTATTCGCACCTGGTTTTTCCATTCCACTGACCGGTGCATTAGGTTAAAGGCTGTTACAGTGCCCTTGGAGAGGATGTCTGCCTGCCTGTGCACCCTGAGACCTGCACTTACCTGTACGATGGAGAGAAACGACACTTTCTATAGGAAAACAGAGCATAAAGCACCCAAAGTAGAGTGAAGAATGAAGTAATGTTTTTCACCAAAATACAGCTTCTGATTTAAACCTCTCTAGATTTCAGGCAATCCATTCCCAATAATTTACGTTTTTCATGAAAGCAGACCCCTTTTGTAAAAAAACCCAGAATCTAGACAAAAAATAAACATTCTGTCAAGAATAGTGTTCATGTGGAAAAATTTCATCCAGTTCTATTTACATAGCCACAGATATATAATAGCTGTATAAACAGAACTGTTCAAATGTGGGCAGTTGCATACGCCCACCCTCACGTTTTATTGTCTGATATTATTTGTGAACTCCATTTATGAAAAGAAAAATAAAATATACAGAAGTTCAAGATCAACTGTAACATCATTGTAACAATTTCTTAGAGCATTGACAATCTGGTATTTGAACGGGTGATTTATAGGGGCCCTTTGAACCTTGGCTCATGAATTTCAGAACATGGTGAATAAACATGTATATGTGTTTAAAATCCACAGCATTTTAACATTTACTTAACAGGGTTCCAAGGACGCCTGGGAGAAGTTTCCAATTGTCTCGTTGATTCAGGAGGCTCTATTGCTTTGACATGTGAAGCAAATACTTAGCAAATGTTTTAGGAATTTGTAACTAAGCACAGTCTGCTCGTACAGCTCAAAATCCAGGCAGCTTGTCTTTGCTCGAATCTTAACTTCATGCCAATTTCACAATGAAAGCACCAGTTTTTTCCACTGGTAAAAAAAAAAAATTACTACCACCAGATAATCCTCAAAAGCCAATTTAAAGGGTATATCTTGGTCAAAGATTTGGGATGAGATCTTAGATGAACTCAGAGAGGGACTACATAATGGCCAAACCAGAGGAACTGAAATTAAAGCAGGGATGACATGTAGGTGATGGCAGGGTGGGGAAAAGTAGCCATATCCAGGCACAGTTCAGGTTCAGTGCTCTGCAGACCAGTGAACCCAAATTTCTCCATGATACAATGGAGAAAATTCTGCCAATCAAGTTGCATGCAAAAATTGTCCGTAGGGAAACCTTAAGAGGCTACAAATGAATGCATACTTTCTACCTAGCCTGCACAATATTCCACTGAAAGCTGCAGCAAGCATTTCAAATTCTTGTGGATTTGCATCAAGAATGTATGGACTCTGTACTGGAAATACTCTATCACCTTTGAGCATTTTACTTTTCCTGCCACAAATTTATAAATTCCCTTCTTCGTTTTCTGTTCAGCAATGGGATTTTAGGTGGAAGGGGTCAAAATACAAGCGAAAATTATGACAATTAAGTTTCACTGAAAAAAACAAACTATATAGACTTTTACAGTACTGTGCCACATGAGGAAGGTTTTATGCATCAGAGTGACTAGGTCTGTGTGTCTTACACATCCATGTAACACTTCAGCAGCACTTTCATTTTGTTTTCTTAATTCTCATAAAGAAAATAAAAAGCAAGGCAAAATTGTTCCATGCAAACTTTGCCAGATGCAAACACATAAGACCAAAAAAGTTAAGAAGGGAGGAAATATCGAAAATAGAACTATTAAATGACTGTGAGGGACTGGACAGTCCATTCACGACCAGCCTTTCCTAGTTATGCATTTCAAATCTCCTTAGCAAAACTTGTTTCCTAAGACTTTGATATGAAAATCTTTGATCCCAATCACTAATACTGCATAATATTAAAACTTCTTGCAGCATCTCATTAATCTTGACAATCTCAAATCTGCTTATTTGAAAGTGAGACCTTTCAGAACTATTCCCCAGTGGAAAATGGACTAACCTTTCACTGGCATTTAATTGATGGACACCCTGTTTAATCCTGGCTAAATCCCTGTATACTGCTCTTCAAAACAGGGTTAATAATAGCACATTTCTCCCATTCTACTTTTGTCTCACAAGCTGGGAAGCTCTTCAGGCAAAGCTGTTATTTTATTGTGAATACAAAGAGTTGCTAGAAAAATTATACTTGGAAACCAGCTGGGGTTGTTGGGTGCTTTATAAGTAATAAAGATAACAATGGTTAGATAAAAACTGGGTGACCTGAACAAGATACCCCCTTCTTCAAACGGTTAGACTAGTACAAAGGGCTGTGGGTATTAATTAAGCTTTTTGGATAGCAGAGCACCTTGTTCTAAACTGTGGCCCTGACTTCGATGGCATTACACCCTCTAACCAGGATTACCGCATGAGAGGCTGTGATAACAGTATTACTGAATCAGTAACTCCTAATAGCAGTCTGGGGTGATTTGTTCCTTACAAATGCTTCGGAGCTGCTCAGTGGCATAACCCTGATTAGAGCTCCCTTACGCTGCAATCTGACTTTTGTATCTATCTGCAGGAACCTCTGTGCAGCCCATCCTGCAGCAGTGGCTGTCTTGGCAAAGCTACGGTCTAAAAGAAGAGCAAACGCATATAGTCCATGCATCCATGCCAACAGAGCTGACAAAACCCCTCTAGCCATACCGCAGAGGACACCACGCTTGTTAGCAGCACGCGGTGATAAATGTGACAGGGNTAGCCATACCGCAGAGGACACCACACTTGTTAGCAGCAAATGTGACAGGAGGGCTCCTACTGTCCTACTGAAGCTCTTCTTCATTCTGTTAATTTATATTTATAATATTTTATATTATTAGGATGGTGTCTGTAGAAAGAGAGAACGTGCCATAGTATAAATTTGTCAGAAAACTAGTATACATTTCTTTAAATGGATGGCTTGGAAATTATTTGTATTATACATTCATTATTTATTAACCAAGGGTTGTCCGAGCAGGACTTCATCACTATCTCCATCTGAAAGTAGCACACCCAAATGAAGCAGCACAAACATATTTCTCATGCTCGTGGCAGTGCTGTCTGTTTGTCTGCTCAGATCCAGGATGGGGCTGACCTTGCCTGCTGCTGAGTTTTGCAGAGTGAGTCCTTCAGCAGGGACAAACCAGCACTTCTCCTGCAAGGAGCAGACCCTCTGCTCCATCTCTGCGGAAATCTCAAGGCATTGTAAGGTATCATGAAGAGAAGAACACAGACAGTGAGGAGAGCAACGCATTTGCCATCAAAGCTTCATCTGAAGCCAGTGGTGAGCATGAACAGCAAGGATAAGGTCCTGGGTAACCAGGTAAAGTGTCATATTCCAGCTGACAAGAGGCTTGCTTGAGAAATCTTAGGACAAAGGAACTGAGCATAGAGAAAACTATACATAAGGGGTTTACTCTCAACTCTAAAGCAACATTTTCTGTCTCATGCTCCTACACAAGCTTCGGCTTGGCAATGAGGTGAAGAAACAGCAGCAGGGAGGCATTTGGAAAGCTGGCAGAGACAATGGCAGGGCCAGCTGGCAGATGAGCTGGCTTCACATGGAGTTCAAGCTTGGCTGTTCATATTCCACAAGTCTAGTTACCAAAACCCTTAAACAGCCACATCTCAGCTGTTTCTGTCTTGAAAAGGAATCATAAAAGCCAGGGTCATCTGTACAATGTCCTCTACTGCTTTTCTTGCTTAATACTTTAAGAAATCATGCCAAAAAGATGAGAGTAAAGAAAATTCACACCTATCACAGATGTTTCATTTGATGCTCCATTTCAGTTCCCAAAATTAAAAAAAAAATATATATATAGTCAAGAAGTATTAAATCATCATTGCAGAAAGCAAGATGTGGAATAAATCTGAGTTGGGCAAAAATGAGCCCAGTTCCAACCACTTACTGATGTGATATGAGGATGTAGCTGATGTGCTTATGCTTTATTTTTAACAGACATATTTACTACTCCTTTGCTTCATCTCACCTTCAGAGGCACCACTTGCATCAGAATGGCGAAGTTAGTGAGATGGTTACAAAGGCACACGGAGTAGTTGAGGTCCCCACTCTCACGTACGCAACCTTCGTTAGACCAAACACCAGTTCCGTTGCTGCAAAGCACACAAAAGTGGAACATAGTCTCTATCAAAATGTATCCATGCAGGTTAATTTGACATGCAGTGTACTATACAGGAGATACAAAGATTTGAAAGCCATCTCAGGCTGGTGCATCCACAAACATTGCTAGTGTCTTCTCAATTCCATCATAAAAATAGTCAAGAAGAATATTGACCAGAACAGGGCCAACACGAAGGTCACTAGAGATTTCTTCCCTGTTTTATAATCAATGATCAATAACTACATTTTTAATTTACATTGTGCAACCCATTTATGGCACTTCATCCAACTAGACCCAAATTTCTATACTCTGATAGCTATCATGTCAGACAAGTCAATAACCTTGCAAGAGTCAAAATAGTCAGCGTATCATATCTGCTGCCTCTCCCTTATCCTCTGTCCCACTGATCCTGTCAAAGTTAGTAACTCAGACTGATTGAGCACAAACCCGTGTCAACTGGGTTTTGTCACTTCATCCTCAGGGGCAGCGAGAGTAGCTCCTGCTCCATGAGGACACAGCTGGATGGGCTGTGCCGCCTGGGCCTGGGGCTGCACAGGAAGGTGATCCTCATGAGTCTGCTTCTTCTTGGAGCCAGGACAACCTGGAAACCCCTGTGCTGCCACAGCCCTGCAGCGCTTCAGGGACATGGAGCCACAGGCACGCATTCGGGGGGTTCCATGGGCTCACGATCATAGGTTACCCACCCATACTGCCCACTTCTTAACCAGTTACTGCTTTTGATATTATTCTAGGTCCTGAAGCGAGACTGAGTGATCTGTGTTTTTTTCTTGGTGCTTATTTTAAAGTTAGGTCTTACCTCACCCTTCTTCTGTCCTTTGGGACCTCCCTGAGTTCTCAAAGAGAGTCTGTCATAGGTCAGAAACCATTTGCTTATTCTTTAACTACCATGCACTAGGGAATAAGACCATCTTGACACAAATAAAACTCATTTGGAAGGCCAGATTTCATATTTCAGTTTCCATCCTAAGGCAAAGCCTCAAGGGCCCAGGCCCCAATGGAAAACAGCAGAGGAACAATGCCCCAGCCGTATTAATTTGCTTCAGTAAAATCTGTTTCTAATTTCTCGTAATTTGTGAGTAACCATAACAACAAGTAACTGCCAACAGCTGGGACAGTTCAACATATTTGAAGCAAAACTTCAATAAAACAATTACAGTGACCTTCCCATGTGCACGCTGGGCAGGAGGGATCACAGCATTACCGGCCGTTGCTACGTCCATTAAGCTTATACCATTATGGCTCAAAAACTGTCAATCCCCATGAAATTCAAAGTTCACTATTGGTATTCTTTCTCAATTAATTCAGAAGAAATAGCATGTTTGGAAATCAAAACCAGACGAGATATATTCAGAGCTAAAAAAAGAATAGCTACTGCTTGTCCATTGTTCCTATTTTATGAGATAAATTTAAGGTGATATTTATTTCCCTTTTATTGTAATTTGCATTCAGGGGCATAATATTTCTTCATTCCATGTATTGACCAAAATTCACAGCTCTGAAACACTAATCTCACATGGTGTTGTGACACAGGCACAGCTCCTGTGAAAACAATGGCTCTGCTGGAGGTTTGCCATCTTAAAACATCCAAGCACCTGGCCAAGAGGACGTACTCATAAACCAAGATAAGCACGATTTGTATCAGTCTGCATTTTAGTTTTGATTCCAAAAATTTTTTGGTCTTTCAATTGCCTACCTAGCACAGGGTCTGTGAATAACAAGTCTCCTATTTATGGTAAGAAGTTATCATGAGATTGTGGTTTTTTGTAAACCAGTAGCTCCTTTTCATTAAGTATTTCCATGAATGAAAGAGAAGAAGAATACAGGTAACATCTAGCGTCACAATGTGCAATTTAATTAAACCAAGTGAAAGTATTTGAAATTATGTTACATACCTATAGTCCAGAAATGCACAGTAAAGATGAACTCTGTTACTCTTATTTAGTGCTTGGCTGTATTGTCTGGGAGTCTGCAAAAGAGAAAACACAAACCCTGAAGGAATGTTTTAAAAGGACCTAATTCTGCTATTCAACTCTTCTAAATTCTCATTGTTATAACAACTTTGATAGACTTAGTCTAGATTAATACATCATAACTGAAAGCAAATGTTGTCAGTCTTTGTGGCTTTAACACAAACTCCAAATGTGCAAAGGCTTGCATTCAGTCTTAATTTTACACATCGGGATTAAACTCATGTCACTTTCAGTGAGAAATCTGCATCTCATTTAAGTAAATAGCAAACCAGAATTATTTATTGTATATAAGCACAAATATATGTGATGATTTTTTCAGGATTGGAGTGTTACTCTTCAGCATATATTTGGTTTTGTCTTCATTAGGTAATAAAAATCTCTCACTTTAGGATTAATAACACTGAAACACACGCATTACAATGATCAACTCGCAGACATTTTCCTTTTGCAATAGTGATTATTTTAAAACACAATCAAACTGAAAGAGCAATGCCATAATTCAAGATTTTATTTTAACACGGTTTAGCATTATGATGGCATAATTTCTATCTTCCATAAGCAGATTGAGCCACTAACTCAACTTCCTCCATTCAGGAAGCTTTGAAACCCCATTCTCCACTCTGCTACACCAGTTTCATGACAAAATAATTCAAATTATATTGGAGTGAAGCAATAGTTTGTTATAGACAAAATATGCAAACTAGAGGATTTCCAGGATCTGTTCAACTGTTTCTAATACATAAATCCCCAAAATCTACATTGCGTTAGACCCTACCTTAAGGCAATTTTTAATTACAAGAGTCTTGAACATAAACAAATCACCAGGGAATTAACAGCCCTCAGATTATTGCAACACAATTCTGCTGTCAAGCCAAAAGATAACCAAGTATTGCTTTCCTTGTTTTAGAGAAAGAAGGGAAAAAAACACCCACTGCCTCATCATGCTGAAACTCAACCAAGTACAAGAAGTCCCTGATGCAATCTTCCTTCTCCTCTCCCACAAGCCCAACAACAAATGTCAGGTACCAGGTAGCACGGTTCCCTCCTTACCAGCGATAATAAAGTGTTTCTGGCTAGCCCAGGACACGCACACGTTTGCGCTGGATTCCCACACACTCCAAGGAGCTATGCTGTAGATAAGACCATTTACTTCGTAACTCTTATCTCTGGATAATATAATTGGAATTTTCTTATCTGCTTGAGCAACATCCCTGGGCAAAATTTCCAGTTCCCTGACTCACCCTGTTTTCCCTAAGCCTTCATCAGAAAAACAGCTGAGATTGCGGGTCAGGTACTCGTAGAAGCAGAGCTTTGTGACTGCCGCTCACCCGCCGAGGGTCTCTATCTTCCTCTTTGACTCTGGTGACATCCTTTTCCCTTTTCCCATAAGGGCAGCAAAGCAGATGGTAAAACCTCACACTCTCACAAGTGTGCCCCACTGGGAAGTGACAATGGGACAAGATTCACGACCCCATCACGAGGAAATATCTCACTGATATAACCCCCAGTGGTGAGGGAGATGCAGTAAAACCAAGTATATGACACCAATTAATACAGAGGAGCGCTTCCTCATCTGTGAAAGCTCTTCCCCATCATGAGCTGCCCTCTGAGAGCCCCATGCAATGCTTCACGATCAAACTGGTACGTTACCTGCTAGATCCGTTATTTCTGAACTTCCCATTCCTTTCCAAAAGTGAAAAGTGCCTTCTGCAACTTCAGTTAATTTGGAGTTCTGTTGGCAGAGTTCATTCTGTTTTACCAGCAGCAAGGGCATGTAGCATAATGTTTGCCCATTATGCTGTATAATCATGTCTATAGCTTCCCCGAAGTAAGCAATTGAAAGAATCTATAAGTCAGTTTGTATCACAAATTACTTCACTTGCATGACAGACAAACAGTGGCTTAAAAACAAAAAAAAAGAGAGAGAGAAAGATCTGCCGTAATAACAGCTAAGATCATACAGTAACTGTCATTTCTGATTTGTAAGATATCTCTAGATGAATCTTGATTCTTAATACACTAAAAGGAGAGGGCACCGCAGGGTCAGGTTGGAAGAAGACGTTGTACCTCAATTGTGTATCTTTTTACACAGATAAATCCCAGATGTATGTTTTACCCTCAATTAAGTTTCTCTGGCAAGGGACAAATTATTGGTTTTCTCCATCTTTAACTCTAAACACAGATGTCACTCATTAGACAAAGAAACACACCAAGTGGGGCTCTACAGTCTCCGAGTTGTCCAGAACTGTGTGCATGCCCACATGGGAAAAGAACAGATAAATAATGCGTACACAAGGGTCCATACCTATTTGCCTGTTTACTTCTCTTAAAGAATATGTCCCATGTTTTAACACACACGATAGGGGCCTCACAAAGGTTTCCAGTGCTATTTACAACTGCTTAAGATACTCATCTTCTCAGATTTTACTGGAAGTTCTGCAACAAAACCATCATTAGAAAGCAAGCCCCCCCCAGCGTATAAGAAACTGGCTACAATGAGGAATAAACTCTCTGATCTTCAACAGCCCTGCTTCAAAGTACTCTCTAATCTATGAAAAACGAACAGACTGTACCTCGACAGTGCATTTCTAAAGTTAAACTGTGTGTGGCAGCTTATACGTGACTTGGATCCTCTAGCACTGAGGATATTGATTTAATGACACTGATAACAGAAAGCTTAATATACAAGCAGGCTTTTACTCTAAAAGATTAAGTCACTTGAGTGTTTATAAAAGCCTGTGAAAGGATAGTTTATGCAGCTTTCAGGAGTGTGGAGAGGGAAAGTACCAGCAAGCTAAGTGATGCAGGATCTGTACATCACCCTAATCTAGGTTCTTTGTATCAGTCCTCCCACAAGGAGAGGGGTACACACAGCTTCTTCAAAATAATTACACCAAAAGGGGAAAGCAACCTCTTGTTGCTGAGATGCAGCGCAAATTGTCTGGTGGAGCAAGAATCTTGAGGAAGGACCGTCTGTTTATATCACGGCTGTTCAGCATCACTTACACTAACCACTGCCTCTCGATAAATTAGTCAGAAGCAAACCACAGAAACTCATTGTATGTGTTGAGAGCACACAGAGGATCTGCACGGCTGGGTGATGGGGATATGGTACTTACACTGCTGGGAACTAGGCACAAGGCCATGCTTCGTGGTTGAAGAGGCCAAAGAAAGGGAGTTGGGGGCTGAAAGGACTGCTGGAAACCTTCAGGAAAACCTACTTGCAGGAAATGTCATGAACACAATTGCAAAAGAAAAACAGTCAGCCAGCTGCTGCTGGGACGGCTTGCCAAGGAATAGGAGCCAAGCAGAGGGTGGGGTGAACCTTGATGAGATTAACTTGTTTCTCCTCTCCTCCCCTGCATTTAAAAAGCAAATAAATAGCTACATAGTGGTGGCCACTAAGGAAGGAGGGTGTGCACCTTCTGGTTCAATGTGTATTTTTCTCTGGTGTGAAAGAGGACAAGTCTGTGGGTCAGATCTGCCATCGATGCAAACTCAGCAGCTCCAAGCCCAACGAGTGTTGGACTTCCTCTCACCCAAAGCAGAAGATAATTTACCGTATTACCCTAGTTTGGAGTTCACTTGTCTCTATTTACAAAATACAGCGGCTTGTCTAACCCAGAGATTTTGAAGCCTTGTCTTCTCACCCTCCAAGAACCTTCAGATTATTCTGAAGGTGGTGAGAAAAGGCACTAAGACAAACAAGCCTCTCTTCAGTATGATTACATCTTTTGTGCTGCTCACAGCCCTACTGAAATACTCTTATAGATGTATGAATCAAAAGCACTTTTGATTCTGGTTTATGGATTAAATTAGAGACTAAAATGATGCTTCTAATTTAAGGATTTGCTCTTCTCACGGTGACATCCTGACTGTTAGCATGACCTTCCCAGGACCACATTGTTTACTAACTTTCCTTT